>BQNB010142474.1:2388-17131 GCA_026074375.1 Tanacetum coccineum | reverse complement strand
GGCCATGGACCCTTAATGGGCTTACCATGGGCCTTGGGCCTGTTTACCTTATCAAGGTTCCAAAAACTATACTACGAGCCTATCTTACGATATTATGGAAGTGACCGATATTTTTCGTATTCCTAACAATCTCCCCCTAAGGGAGGTCACTCCATTTTACAAAACAGTTAATCCTAGCATACTATGCTTGTCTTTAGTCTTGAGCTCGTAGTCTTTAAACTTTAATTATTATCTTGTGATATGTTGTAGTGATCTTTGACTTTAGGCTTGAGCTTGTTCCTTTAAGATTGACTTGTAAGTAAACTTGAACTTCTTTGAGATCATCAACCAATCATAATATTTTATAACCATCTTGAGATATTATCGCCAACTTGTAAACTTGTGACTTTCAAACCGACATGCTCATAATTTTCTTGAGATTGAAAGCTTAAATAAAACATCTTTCTTGAAGTTCTTTAACTTTAACACTTCGTCGCTTCAAGAAGGACATGCGGTATCAGAGCAGCGGAAGTCTTGAAACATTTACTTGATCTTTCATGACGTCTTTATGTATGTCGATCGAGTATGAGCATGTGGCTGTGAATCTTGACTTGTCTTGATCTAATAGCTGCGACCATCGAGATTACCTGCATGAAAGGCTTAGTGATAATCAACATGTATGGGAGAAAGTGGCTTTGTCACTTCGTCGAATACGGTTGTAATAACTACACTTTCCCATTAATTAGTATAAATACTGCCTATGATCAGGTAGAATTATGAAGAATCTCTTTGACGGGTTTCACATCTGTACTAGCCGTTCTTATTACCGGAGCGTCCCAAAGCAGACAACACGGTAAGGGTGAACCGGTAATTACTATCTTTCTGATTAAGCCGTCAATTCGTGTTAAGCTTTCCTATGTCTAGATACCCTTGTGAGGCTTCCCATTGACATAAGATTGAAAATTGATTTAGGAAAATCAGTCGGTGTGTTAAGATGCAAGCGGTTTTTATAACACACCAACAGTTTTATCTTTTTCAAAATTCATCCGTCAATTCATAAGCTGGACCGAATCTGTCACACCCCGTCAAGGCGGAAATACGAGGCGTAACATCATGGATATCATCACAACACAATGATGTCAACAATAGAGAGAACTAAATGAAGTAAATGTTAAAAAGGGACACAATGTGTCATGACAATACCCAACACAAGATAAAGGAGTCTTGCATTATGATAGCAAAGTCATACCACAAGGAAACATACTCTAAAAGTGTAAACAATCAAATAACAACCAAGTATCAAACAATTCAAATGCAATAAATAAAATCTCTAGGAGAATGACTCCGCATGCAAGCCTACGGTCTCACTAGCCACTCTTCCTAACTTCAACATCCTCAAGATGGTTACCTGAAAATGATGCTTAAAACGTCAACACAAAGGTTGGTGAGAGTCATAGGTTTATGACACACAATCCAACTTTAAAATAAATTACTGTGATTAATAAAACATGGCAGGACAATTAAGCTAGCTACTATACAAGCTAACATGCAATCATACCAAACAACCACAATTGGGATGAAACGTGCCCACGATCCACATCATACAGTCATGGGTAATCCCTTACCCTCCGATCGGAACACACAAAAATGGGTAGAAGCACTACCCACCAATTGGAACACACAGAAATATAATGGGTAGCATCGCTACCCTCCAATTCGAACACATAAAAACTTCACCACATGTAGCACATAACATATAATAACCACTTAAATGCCCATGCACTAAATAAAATCACATAATCACAGCAACTTAAAAACATTTCCAAAATACTTGCATCATTTCCACCCTAATAAAACATAAGAAAAGAGGGGCTATGAAACTCACCTGATGCACAAGCAGCTTCCAAACAGTTTCAACACAAGCTACACAATACAAACACAACCGTGTTACACGCGACCAAGCTAAAAGCCCAAATCCATGTAACACACATATGATGGATGTCTAAGGGTTTAGTTAACCATCATGGGTCACCTCGACAACATGCCCAACCTTAACCATCTCATTAACACTTTACACTAGCTACTTATAATTAAATCAGAATTGCAAAATTTTAGTGACTCTTTACGTGCTCAAAACCCTTACTTAATGACCTTCATAATTTATACAAAAAATTACCCATTTTCATGTATGAGTATTTTAACTATTTTGTGATTCCCAAGTATTACTTACATGTGTAACTACTTCAAATAAAATCAAACTTCAAAACTATCCAAATTCGGATCTGATTGCACACCAAAATATATCACTCTAACTACCATACTTAGACATGCTTTCAGAGGCTAATTTTCACGGGATTATCAATAGACGTATGTAACTTAACTACTATAGAAGGTCTAAGCTTAATTACACTTTTAAGTAAGGGTTTTACCCTCCTAAACATGACCTAAATCTGACCCGTATTTACTGTTTTGACAACTTTTCTTGTTTAGACAAATTGACCAACTTCCCGAACTCAAAATCATTCGAGGCCAGACTTTTTGGAAAGTACATTCATTGAGCTACTGTTTAGAGTCAAGAAACACTCAAAAACCTATTACCATCATGGAGGTATTCACTCGTGAACACATCCCTAAATTCTGCTCACCCTAATTCATAAATTAACGCAAACCTTAACATGCCATATGCATAATCATAACCCTAAACTAACCCTAATCATCATACCACCATTAATGATCATATATTTTCTGTATTTTATATAAACCCTAGATCCATCATTGATTATATTACATGAACATATAAATCTAACCATAAAGAACACACTTACCTTGATTATTAGCACCAAAACAACAACTCTTGAATGTTTCTTGGATCACCACAATTTCAACAATCCTAGGCTCTTGGGGCTGGATTATTTTGACCAAAACAAGGTAGAGGGGAAGGGTATGACTAGGGTTTTTATTAAATAGGTATCCAGTTATACTCCTTATCAAATTAGAAGTTGTGTTAGTTTAAAACTCCTTTTTTTTCTTTTCTTTTTATACAAAACTGGCCCCCTATTAAATATATATTTTTTATTATTTTATTATTTTATTATTTATTATTTAACTTATTTACTTCATTACCTTAAGTTTTTATAAAAACCTAAGCTAATTTGATTAAACCTTTTTACATAAACGCTACTTGCTAAACTTTCTACAAATAACTTTTCATTTAACATTTCACTTTCTATTTTTAAAAAGTTTGCTATAAACCTCCACATTTCACTCACTTAACTCTCTTCCAATATGACACATTTTCCATAAACGCTTAATCCACAATAATCCAAATATTTGACATAGCATTACATACTATACGCCAATCATTTCCATTATCACCGCATGTGAACAAATGGAATACCAATCACTTTCCACAAACATGATCAAAAGGAGATGCCCATACAACTAAAAATTATCTTAAGCACATACTAAAACCATTTAGGGCACATGATAATCACATAGCACACCACTTAATCACATAAAATGAACACATAGCCATATCTAAAGGTAAAGCAAACCTGCCCAAATCACGGGTGTCACAGTATCCCCTCCTTGAGGAAATCTCGTCTCGAGATTTTACTAGCAGGTTTAATAACTCGGTCCACGAACAACTGTGGATACCTAATTCTCATCTGGTCTTCGTGTTACCAAGTAAAGTCAGGACCACATTTCGAATTCCATCTAACTTTCACAAGTGCTATCTTCCTATGTTTTAACTTCTTAATTTCTCGATCCATAATCTCTATAGGATCCTTGACAAAACAAAGTGTCTTGTCGACCTTGATCTCATCCAACGGCACATGCAAATTAGCATCCGTCAGACACTTTTTAGATTTGACACATGAAATGTGTCATGCACGCTACTCAACTCCTTAGGTAACCTCAACCTATAAGCTACAAGGCCAATCCTTTCAAGGATCTTAAACGGTCCTACATATCTCGGTGCTAACTTACCCTTCTTTCCAAAACGAACTACGCCCTTCCAAGGCATCACCTTTAACAATACACGATCTCCCACCTCAACTCTAACGGCTTATGCCTATAATCAACATAGCACTTTTACCGATCTCTTGTCGCTTAGGGCTTTTACTTTACCAACACTACCTTATCAGTTGTTTCTTGCACTAACTCAAGTCCAATCAAACTACTCTCTCCAATCTCTGCCCCATAGGAAAATCAGTCGGTGTGTTAAGATGCAAGCGGTTTTTATAACACACAAAACAGTTTTATTATAACACCTCGTGTTTTAGGACAATGTATGACATTAATAAAGTCACTAATTATTTTTAGGGGTTTACGCGTTTGCTTTTAAACCGTAAACGTTAAGTTAAATCGCGTAAACTGAAAATGATCATACAATGTAAACGGGCATTAAACGATTAAATGTTTGCATCAAACAAGTGTTATATGATTATTATGAGGATAATTAATGACTTTGTTCATCTTATTTTTATCGGCTACGTAAAATGCTTACGTTTCAACACATTCGTACATTAGGTTAAGAGGGAATTAATCCCGACTACTATTATAACCCATCATTACTGGATTGCAAACATTACCACACCTCATCACTACCAAGTATAACAAACAAACATCAATCAATGCAAATCTTGGTAACAAGCGTCATACGTTGTGTGATGCCTTCATAATTATGGCGGACACCGATTATTTATAATGCCTCCTTCTCATGTCTGTTGTTCCAATATTCCACCAAGACTACACATCTTAATGATTACTCACATATAAGTACAACTTTCCAAATTGCACAATCTTAAAATCTCTCACCACTAACATATAAGGATGCTTCACAATCATCCTTCTTTATTATCATAAAGCTAAAGTCAAAAAATGACATAAGGAACGAAAGTCTCGCAACGCCTCCAAAATACCAGATAATCGAAAGAATTAATCAATAACAACGTGACGAGGTAAAAGTCAGAATAAACCTATGCTGGGACTCGTATGGGTTTGACTTTACCTCCGCAAGAATCACTCGACTCCGCGGGTCCAGCCCTATTACGCGCATTCAACAAACAATCAACTATCCTATCTCTTTTAGTTCCACAAGAGGCTCCTTATAACGCTTAAGTCTAGTTGGGAAAACGGTTCTCCAAAAAGACTTCTTACGGGCGGGGGAAAACATAGCTAAAATACTAAGAAAGTAATACATATCATATCAGATAATGGTTAGGCAAATAACTATAAACACAAAAACAAAAACACAGTGAGAAATCAAATGGTTAATTTGAATCGATTTCAGATTATAATTACAAAAATAAATTATTTAGCTTAGTATCAATTGAAAAACAAATGGGAAATCAAACAAACCTGGTAGAAATCTTAGATTCAATTGTATTTATGAATTCCATGGGGTTTGTGGCGATAAATGCTCGGGATGTAAAGGAACATGTCAAATGGATGGAGATGGATGGAAGATTAAAGGTTGAATGGTGTAAATGCAGGATTAATAACCGTCCTTGATATTGAGCATTGATTTGTGTTTATAAACTTGTAACTGCAGCATGAATGTCGAATTATAAGGTTTAACAGAGTTGTGGGTAATACAAAGCTTTAAGGATATGTACATATGGCTGTGTGGATAATACTGATCATTTAAAGATACAACCCCATTAAATTTAGGGGCTCAATCTTTTAGTATTATAGATAGATATGTGCCATGTCATCGTTGTTTGCGCCATGTCATAGTTAAGGTGACGTTGAGTCACTATTTCATATTAATCCAGTCATAGTTAGCCTCATATATAAGTTATATATATATATATATATATATATATATATGGTGAGGTTCTTTTCAGAACTAAATAAAAATAGAGAACTGCAAGAACCAACATCAACCAATCAGATTTTTTTAAATATTTATCTTTTTAATTTAATTCAAAAGGGTATTTAGGTCAAATTACATTTTTATTTTGTTTTTTTAAAAAATTAATAAAAAATGTTCTTTAGTTCCTAAATTACATTATTTATTTTCTTTTTGAATTTCTTTATAAAAACATTTTTTTAGTTCTTAAATTTTAATAATTTTATTTTTTATTTTATTTTTTTAAATATATTTTTTTTCCGGTATGCATGTGTTCAAAAGATGTGGTGCGTATGTGTTTATTTTAGAAAAGTAAATTTACATGTGTTTTTAGTATTCAAATACTTAAAGTTTTGCTTACAAATATTTTATACAAATGCATAGAATGACAAACAAAAGTATTTTACATGTATTTTATACAATCAAAACAAAGATATTATACACAAAATTCAAAATCATGTGATATACAATTAAAATACAAAATTCTATAGTAAAGAATAAACAAAAGTTTCGTTGATGTATAGATGTGTCTACTAATCTTTAACATAACCAGATTTGATGTTGCTGTATATGCACATGTATTTTCCTTCATTAAACACTCTCGATTTTTTGTATTCATATGTGCATTTGAGTTCATCAATATGCCATTATATATACGTACTCAAGTTAGTTCATGTGCACTCGTATCTACTGGATGCACTTGTATCTTTACTCTTTACATCTATATAATAGTTATCTTCATGCTAGATAGTATGTACAAAACACATGTGCACTCTTCATATTGCGCATCATACTCGTACCTGTAACCACAAACAATTAATAAATGAATTATTTAACCATAACAACTAACAAAACACATATGAACAATCATTTCCTATATCAAAGGATGCAAGCAATTTTAATCATTACTAGTGTTATATATATGCATAATCTAGCGGAACACATATACACTTAGTTAGCTATTCTTGGTAAAAAAAAGTTGCATAATATCAAAAGACAATTTGAACTATGCAACTAGCAAACACATATGCACAATCTAAATACATGTGCACAAACTAAAATATGTATGCTTACCTATATCCTTGATGTAATATAACCTTAAAACAAGTTTGCAAAAATTACCTTGTTTAAACCATGTGACAACCGTGGTTCGAGCAGGTTGGTCAAACCGTAGTGTTGACCTAAATATCTGTTCTATAAGTTTGGTTTATGAGATTTTGTGATTTTATGTGTTCTATATGTGTTTGTGTGGGATATGTGATATTGGATAATCAATCCATTGAGCGTGATCGTCTCAATGGGATTGGATTTGTGTTGAATTTTGTGAAGTTCATTTCGTTCACTTTTGGTGACAAGGAAATGATTTTGGTGATCGAAGCGGTTTCGCGTTAATTGTGTAAGTAATTATACGTATACGTATTTTTATGTTAGTAATTTAAGATAAGTTTAGGTTTTAGAGGTTAAGTTAAGGGAAATGAGTTTGTTAAAATATGAGAGTTTTTAAAAGACTTTCTATTTTTAGAAAGTGAATTTGGAAATGAAAAGTTATTTTTAGAAAGTAATTTTCAAGCAAAATGGTTTAACAATTTAGTTTAGGTTTTTATAAAACTTAAGGTATAAAGATAATTAATTAATTAATAAAGAAATAAAAAAAATATTTTTTTTGGCATGAATAGTAAAATCCGAATTTTAGAAAAAAAAGGAAAAAAAAATATAAAATAGAAATAAAGTCCTAATTGTAATCTAATACCTAATTAGACTTAAACTAAAACACATCTAGGGAAGCTATAAATACAAGATTAAAAACCCCTAAACCCCCTATTGAGATTTCGGCAAACAAAGAAAAAAAAAGGAAGAAGAAAGTTTTTGGGTTTTGAAATTAAGGTACGATCCGATCTTTTTAATTTTAGTTTTAAATCTTTCAATTCTAGTAACTTAATTATGATGGATTAGAGTTAAATTAGGTTTTATTAATTAGGGTTTCAAGTTTTCTGTAAATTTATGTAATTAAACTAATTAGGATTGATTAGGGTTTAATTAGAAGCATGATGGTGTAATCGGTTAGGGTTAGTTCGCGTTAAATCATGATTTAAGTTTGAGCAGAATTTTGAGTCGTGTTGTTCAGTTGATATCTCGAGATTGGTAATGATATTTTTGATGAATCTTATGAGTTTTGATAAGTTCAGAGAGTCTATTTTCCAAAAAGTCCGGCCTCGAACGATTTTGAGTTCGGGAAGTCATTCAAATGTCTTTCGCAAGAAAAGTTGTCTAAACAGTAAATACGGGTCAGATTTGGGTCTAATTTCGGGAGGTAAAACCCCTACTTAAAATTTGAAACAAGCTTAGCCCTTTTACAGAAGTTAAGTTTCATGTGTCTATTAAAAATCCTCCAAAGTAAATCGTCTAATTAGTTGTCTAAGTATGGTTTTTAGGGTCATACTTTTTAGTGTGCGATCAGGTCCGAATTAGGACAGTTTTGAAGTTTGATTTTATTTGAGGTGGTTACGCATATAACTAATGATTGGGAATCACATGGTAGTTAGTAAACACATAAGGGAACATGTGTGATTTTTGGTTTGAATTATGGGAATGTTTAAGTGGTGCGTTTAGGTCGCGTAAGCGAGTGTAAAATTCTGCTTAAAACCAGAAATGCAAAGTGTAGTGTTAAAGTCTAAATGACTTATGTTAGAGTGGTAAATGTTTAAAACAAGTATAGGACTATGGTAGATAGCTTAGACATCCATCATAGTTGATGTTACATCATATTGGGTTGAATGCCTAATTGATGGTAACTTATTATGTGTTTATATTGTTTAGATTGTTCGTGAAATTCTGTGAAGTTTTGTGGATCTTTTAGAAGCTAGCATTCATGTAAGTTTCATAACCCCTTTTTCTTGTGTTTTATTGGGGTGAAAATAATGCTATGTGTTAAACTGTTTTAATTACTGTGATTATTTGCTACGTGTTATTGCTTCGTGATTTGTTCGGTTGGGAGTGGTCTTTACTACTGAACTCAAACCAACTGAAGGGTTGAAATAATACCTACTGATTTGTGTGATACGCTCCATGGCTTAGTGATCAATTGGAGTGGGTTTTTGTGGTATGCCACATGGCTTAGTGATCAATTGGAGTAGTTTGTGATTAGTTCGGTTGGGAGTGGTCTTTACTACTCAACTCAAACCAACTGAAGGGTTGAAATAATACTCACTGATGTGTGGTCCAGGCCTAAGTATAAGTTCCAGCTGGTAGACTTTTAGGTGCGTAAGTGACATATGGATCGGGGGTAACGTTCCTACCTAGTTGTTGTAATGGATCGGGGGTAACGTTCCTACCTAGTATGTGGATTGCATGTTAGCATAAGTTCATAATTTGCATAATTGTCCTATATTGTTTTGATAATCGCAGTAATTGGTTTACAAAAGTTTATAATGTGAGTCTTAAACCTATGACCCTCACCAACCTTTGTGTTGACGTTTTAAGCATCATTTTTAGGTGAGCATGATGGAAATAAGATTTAAAGAAGTGGCTAGTAAGAGACCATAGGATGTCATGAAGATTTCTATTTCTTGTCTTGAATTTTTGCATTGATTGAATTTGAATAATTGTTGCATGTCTTTCTATTGACGAGAACTTTTGTTTCATCGATAAAGACGCCTTTTGGATTTTTGGTTAAGTTTTTAGGTATTGTTATGACACTATGTGTATTTGCTTTACTTTAGCTTTCATTTTAGTATTCTCTATAGAGACACCGTGTGTTGTAATGATATCTATTCTTTTTTATGCCTCGCGTTTCCGCCTTGGCAGGGTGTGACACGACTAATAACGTGTAAACGTTTATTTTGTATCGTAGATGTTTTTACATTTTGTCATATTCAAAACTGTCACACCCCCAAAATGGATCGCAGCAGAACAGGTAACCAGAGGCGTGACTTCATAAATATCTCAACCATAAAGTAATAAAGAACGACCACTATATGGACGTTTTGAAATCAATACCTCGTTGCATTAATTAAAACGATCAAGTCTTACAATAATTCGGAATAATTTAAAGTCATTGCGGAAGGATTAAAAGAGGATTGAAATAACAACGGGTATTTAAATAGATAATCCATGAAAATGAAGTCTCATGCATGAAGACTTCACATAGCACATCATTAAGTCCCAAAGAGTTAAGCACCTCAGGAAAACATGCTTAAAAACGTCAACATAATGTTGGTGAGTTCATAGGTTTATGTAAAGCTTAAGTAAGAACCATAAGATTTGTAAACTTGTGATTATTGTAACATATACAATATCACAAAAGTAACTACAATTTTCACTAAGCTCATGACACCAAAGCTATGACGTACATATGAAATTAAATGCACAAATAAAATATAATGCCCGAGTAGGTGGCCGACCAGAAACCACCTAATTTACCGACATGGTATACGTTTGTTTGACCGGGCCCTCCGATACAAGTAAGAATCACCACTACCCAGACGGGGATGGCAATCCTAATAGATCTATTTATAACACTCGTGCTTACATCCAGTAATTAACGGTTCATGATAGTTGGGTAATAGTGGTCTAACGCTACTTAGTCATGTAATCATGTAATGTAGAGTAAAGTAAGGTACTTGCATCCAACGTAAAAACAAGCAATGTTTCTCACCCCAAAGTTGTAAAGTATACATAAAACAAGTAAAACGTGAGGCTATAAACTCACCTTAAGCAAATCAGTGAGTGGAGAAGAATCAACGAGCGAAATACGAGCAAGAAATCCTAACCGCGACTTAAATGAATAATGACATGTCTTAATGAAAAAGGAAGTTAAAAAAATGCATATACTATTTTTAGAAAGTCGGTATCACCCACACGTGTTTGTGTCTTTGGTTTATTAATCAAAATGTGATTTCGTAAAAATAGAAGGTTTTAATTAAGTTTTGACGCTTAAACCAAAAGTTATTATTTTTAGCAAGTTTAGAAATCCCGAACATTATCAGACGTTTAGTCATGTCCATTAAGTTTATCTTTCACCTAAACACACTAAGTGACCTTAAAAGTCTAGTTTCCATTTTCAATTCGTCTTAATATACTTTACGTCTAATTTTAAGTTTCTATTTTTAATAAACTCCTAACGCTTTTCTAATAACGTTTTTAGAACATTTCTAACGCGCCTAAATGATATATAAGTGTTACCATACTATTCGCTAATGTTTTTCTAGCTCAAACGGACTCGAAAACGCTCAAAAACCTAATTTCCAATTTCAATCAGCTCACTTTTTGTGAATAAAAATCCCAGATTTAGTCCGACATTGAAAGAGCGTAACTCCTTTGTTATAAACATTTACGGCTCTATCGAATGCTATGTTTGAAGAAGAAAATCATAATCTAAATGTTTTCTTTTATAAATTATAGCCGATTGGACCTGAAATGGGTCAAAACAAGGTTTTAAAATTCGGACAGATTACTCCTGAAACAGTTTTGAGCTATCAAAAGTTTGTGTTTCGCCAAACTTAAAACGACCATATCTCCTTCGTTATAAGGCGGATTTTCACGTTCTTTTTTATCAAAATTTGCGTATGAAAGTATACTAACACATTTTCTTGGTTTTAGCCTCTCAAAACAGTTTTAGAAACCCTTTAATCTGTTAGCTCGTAATATTATTATGCGTGTTTGTATTGGGCTTAAGCACGTATCTAGAACTATCTATGTATTGTATATAATGTTTTGTATGATCACATAATGAGATATTATTAGGTTTAGTTCATGAGCCCTTCAGTCTTTTAGTAGATTTAAACATAAAATTCCCCAAGTATTACTCAAGTTGAAGTCTTTCAGTTTGTGTCTCTAAAGTTTCTTCAGCGTCAGCTCTTCAGGTCCTTAGAAGTTTAGGAAGTATCTTCACTTTAGTTTATACAGCGACACAGACTCTGAAGAATGTATTTGGAAAGAGCTTCAGTTCAGCTTGGTTGACAATTCCAGGCTGAACATTGTCTATCTCCTTAACAAAAGTTAAAACATGTTCTTTCACTTCTAGACGGTTTACAAGGTGGGAAAAGATTGCTTTATGTAAAAAAGAATAAAGCAATCTCATTGGAAAAGACTACTTCTAAAGTTGGTATAGAAGTACAACAACTTTTCCTTAAAGGACTGTACCTGGTACTTTAGAGCACGTCTACATTAAATGGTATCTCAACCACCTATTAGATGCATGGCACGCGTACTAGGTTAATTTATAAACCCTAATCCCTTTGCCTATAAAAGGAAAGCGATTCCCAGAGTAAATGTTATCTCTTCCAATTAATGTGATACACATTGAAGAGTTTATTTATCTCTCAAACAAACTAAACGGTACTACTAAAGTTGAAGCTTTAGTTTAGTCATAAGTAGTTTGTTTTCTTACTCTCTTAACTTTGGTTAGAGTTTAAGTTCGAAGGAGATAACACCCCAATTGTCATTCAACCACCTTGCTATTCCGCAAGCAAGGTGTGTCATAGATTCTTTATTTGATTCTAATAAGAACCTATACGTTGAAAAGTACTTCTGTGTGTTTTAAACTTGTTCTTTATATTCTTCATATATATCTGTTTAAAACTCACTTCGTTGTCATGGAATCTGATTAGTTTAATTTGATAAACCTTATATCAGATTCCAAGGGACCAACAAGTGGTATCAGAGCCTTCTGGTTTATAAAATCCCTTTAAAAGGATATATAAAGGCTCAAAGATTTTTAAAATCAAGATCCATCTTAAATGGCAGCAGTAGAAGTACCACAGACTCTTGAATACAAGGGTGGCCAGTTAAATGCCGCTCCTGTACTAGAGGTGGAAAATTTCACCAATTGGAAAAAGAGGTTCATGTGCCACATCATTGGTATTGAACCTCAATTTGAAAACATCATTTCAAACGGTCCTTATATCCCTATGGCAGCTGGTCAAAGGAAGCCAGAGACACAATGGACACCTGAGGAGAGAAAAGCTGCTAACTTAGATCAACGACTCAAAAGTCTCATTATGTCTGTGCTTCCAGATGACTAAATGAACTCTGTCATAGACTGCTTAACTGCAAAATCCATTTGGGATGACCTGATACTATATCATGAGGGGCCCTCTGATGTGAACGAAAGTAGGGTCATGGACCTGAAGTTGTGCTATAACACCTTCAAATTCAAAGAAGGTGAATCTCTAACACAAACTTTCACCAGATATAAAGCTTTGATGAATGAATTAGTAAATGATGGCATCAAACTTTCAAAGCTTGAGATAAATACTGGTTTTATAAATGGGTTACCAAAGAAGTGGCTAGCTTTCTGCCAAAGTCTCAGAAACACAAATCATGTGAAAGAATCTGAGCTTGCTTCTCTATTTGGTAAACTTAAATATGAAGAAAACCTTATAAACAATATTTATGATACTAACAAAGAGAAAACTCTTATCCCTGCAACTCCATTGTCAACTGCCTTCTTCTCTACCTCTATTGTCCAGGACTCTCAAGATAGTCCAGATGATGAAGAAGATACAAGAAGCAGTCAAGAGTACATGAATGACATTGAAGTAGAATACCAAGGAAGAGTTCTTTTAGCCAAATCTAAAAGGTTCTTCAAAAAGGGTACTTAAAGGTTTAGCAGTGCAAAAGCAACTGACCAAACTGAATGCTACAAATGTGGCAAAAATGGTCATTTTGCAAGAGACTGCTGGTCAAAAACATCAGTTCCTTCATATCAATCACCTTTTCAACCAAAACTTCTCCATTCATCTGAACACAAACCTGAACCAAGGCATACCAAAGACTTTGAAGCCAAGTACAACAAAGTCAAAGCTAAACTAGCCCTCCTCAGCTCCAGTGCCTCAGCTCCCAGTTCGTCCTCAAGCAAAAACAAAGGTCTAATTACTGAATCACATGATTGGGATGAATAAGAAGTGTCATCTGATGACAATGAAGTACCTGAAGTTAAAGCTCTTGCTGATGAAGAAAGAGTTTCTGTTAGCAAAGAAAGTGCCAGAAATGGTAAATGGATTAAGATCTATATGAAAAAGGTACACACACTTCTTGAAATGGAAGATAATGATGATAGAAAATCCTTAGATTATATGTGTATTGATCTAAACTCTGTTGAAGAACAAAGAAACAATATCATGTCAAAACATAAAAATCTTGTTCAAGAACTAAATACATGCAAAGAACAGCTTTTGGTATTAAAGCAAGCAAAGCTTTATCTTCTTACCATGCAGCATGTAAACACTGAGATTATCAAAGAGAATCAAAACTTAAGAAATGAACTGAAAGAGCTTACTTCTATTACAGAAGCATGGCTAAACATTTCTAATAAAGTTAATCAGTGTATCAGTGAACAAATTCCTACTCAAAAGAAGAGAATCTTGGGAATTGACCAACTCACTAAAGATACCTCCAGCTCTGGGCCAAAAGACTCAGTGTTTGTAAAGTCTTCAGCAGATAACTCAGAAGTGTCTATTACTGGTAGTAATAAATCTAAGTTATCTAAAGCTGAAGATTCTACTATGTCAAATCATGATACTGGTAAGGTACCCTCAAATGAGTCACAGAGAAACATAACTGACCACTCAGTTGTTGTCTCTGACTCTTCAGTGACTGATTATGATTCAGCGGATGAATCTTCAGTCTGTAGCACCCCCTTCCTCCACTGGAGAAGCTGACTGGTGTTGAACATGTTTCTGGACCAAAGACTATCAAATCAATTTTGAAGTCAAAATCCACATTCAAAGCTGAAACTTTAAAAGGTATCATAATAAACGAACCATCTCAGCTCTTGCTAGATACAAAAGTTCTTCAGCTTCTAAGACTAATTCAGCTCCTGTTGTTAAGTTAAAGAATGTGAAAATGGAAGATGATCATCCTCTGGCTATTGTAATAAAAGAACTTAATGAACTAAAATTACAAATA
>BQNB010142473.1:2923-17131 GCA_026074375.1 Tanacetum coccineum | reverse complement strand
AATAACCTCCCAAAGAGCATAATCAGTGTGAGTAAGATATTGCTCCATTCTCATGCTCAATAGATCATAGTCTCCTATTTTGAGTACAGGAAGTTTTAGTGCAGACACTGTTTGGGTAGTTTTTGACTGTGATTCCATCTTCTCTTTGATTATGAGATCTTGTATAGATATAGTGTTCTTCTTATTCAGAGTTTCTCAACAAACTCTGATACCACTTGTTGATCCCTTCTTGATAGATCTTACTTAGCTTATTAAAGCTTAGTTATAAGAAGAACAATGAAATAGTAAAAAACAAGATCTTTACTAAACTTTCAATATATTGAATGCTATTTTGAGTTACAAAATAGCTATAAATACTAACTATGATTGCTATGCAAACTATGAATACTAATATGAAAACTGATATCTAGATCTATGCTTTAGAGTTCCTTTTATACACCAAGGAAACCCAAATGGGCTTACAAAACACGTCAAGTCATCATGCATATCTGTTCCTAATATAACTCATGCATATCACTTTAGCAGTACTAACTATATAACAAACAGTACTAACTATCAGTACTAATAATTTGTACTGGCAGTACTAACTAAGCTTGACAGTACTAAGTCTTCTCATGGCAGTACTAAGTTGAACCAGCAGTACAAAGTTGTAGAAGCCCTTAATTCCCAACAATCCTCCCCTAAACTTGTGATTGTCATTCAAATCTACAAGTTTCTCTGAATTAAACCATCTGTGCTGAGAGGATGCTTCCAAACACTTTACTGTCTTGGTCTGTTTGCTAGTATAAAGATTTTCCTTAAAAGCTCATCTGCCATCACTGAATATTCATCCACTTGCAGCTTGTTACTCAGCATCAAAGTCATAAGTGCTCTTGTCAATGGATAATCTTTCTCAACCAGCATGAAAATATCATGTCCTCTCTCTGTAGACACATGATGAACAACACATGTATCATATAACCTCCATTTCAAAGGATCATGCATATACCTTTGAAGCTTCCATAGAGTATCATCATCATCTGGTTCAAACAACCTCTTCAACTCTACCCAAAGTTCTCTTTCTTTATCTTCAGTAGGTTCTGTTGAGTTGAATCTTTCATGAACTAGACTCCATAGTTTGACTAGATCATCCCTGTCAAAATTCTTTAGCATATCTTCAAAGATCTGATATACCTCTGTGTGATTACCTACTCTGATGATCTTCCAATACATTCTTGAGTCTTCAGTGTAAACTTCCCAGTCAATGATTGGGTATTTGGTTTGTAGGGCTTCAACATTCATCCCTTCTTCTGGAACTATGATCATTAGCTGTTGTAGTTGTTCTTGAGACAGTTCATCTTTTGATTCTTCAGCTGGTTCTGAGCCTTCTCCTATCTTTTGTCTCTTTGAACTTTCTTGATTAAGTTCTTGTTCAGCATCTATCTTTGAGCTTCCAGCTACAACTTTAGGAACTGTATCATCACTCTCCATTGGAGTAAAAGTATTTACCCTCTTCATTGTGGTCTCAAATAACTCCTTGACTTCATCAAAGGAAAGTTTCTTCAATTGTTGTAGAGTGTGACTTCCCATATTCTTGATATAATTACACATGTAAGTCCTTTGTTGAGCTTGAGTCATGGGCTTGTTCCTTCTTTGTTCAGCTCTTTGTTGGGCAAATTTTCTCTTTCTTTCATTTATAAGCTCTACAAGTAATCTTGCCTTGTCAGCTTCAGAGTATCTTTCTCTTTCTTGTGCTTGTAACCTGTGTGCTAACTCTTCATCAGCTTCAATTTGAGCTTGTATGTTATCCCATTCTTCAGCATTGAAAGTGTTAGCTTCTTCATGAACTCTGGCTATCCTTTGCCTTTCTTCTTCATCAAGTTGTTCTTGCAATCTCAGAGCTTCTTCATACCCAAGTCTTTCTTGCTCTAGTTGCAACTTTGTTTTCTTCTGAACAGGTTCAGCTTCTTTCATAATAGCTTTGCCTTTATCTTTTCTCTTTGCTGCACTTCTTCTGATGTACACTAAACTTTCAGCAGCAGTTTTAACTTCAGGGCTGGCAGTACTAACTTCTGCACCAGCAGTACTAACTGGTACATTAGCAGTACTAATATCAGGCTCAGCAGTATAAACTTCTTCAGGAGCAGTAAACTCAAAATCAGGTTCCAAATCATGCTCATGCCTCCCCTGAGTCTGTGCACCTATCTGTACCAGAGTAATTCCCTCATCTTCATCAAGCTGAGCAATCTTCCTCCCCTGTTTGGAAGGATCCTCCAAGTCACCTTCATCTTCTGAAACAATAAGTCTGACCCTTCTTCTAGCTTTGCTTGACTTAATTCTGTTCTCCAACTTCTTCACCTTCATGATGAGCTTAGTGTAAGCAGCACCATATGTCAGTTTGGTCTGCTTCAAGTCGGATTCCAAACTCTCCACTTTCTTGGACAATGTGGTACAAAGAACCGTCAATTCATGAAGTGTCATACTGCCCTCATCACTTCTAAGTGAGTGAACTCTTAGGAGAGGTGAATCATAGGGCATGGTAGCAGCCTCTTTTGCAACATGGGTTGTTTGCATAGATGGTGGCGAAGTTGGTGGTTATGAGGTAGATGGAGCACTGGTGGGTGTGTGATAGGACTCAACTGGGACTGTTGATCCTTCACCCTAAAAAATTGGGCCCTAAACAAGCATTGTTGGAAACAATGGAATGTCCACCCCATTATAACCCTTAGAAATCCTTCTCATATTGCCAAAAAGTTTTTGAGTAAGAGTAGGAGCAATATAAGTTCTTTTGTGAGGTAGAAGCTGTCTTTTGTGTTTGTTCAAAAAGATTTGTATAGATCTTGGATACATAAAAAATTTAGACTGATTATCCAAGTTTTTCAACATGTCATCAAAAATCAATTTTGAAAAATTAAAGGTTCTGTTTGTGTCCAAGCAAATGATAGCAATGGATATGTTGCTACTAAATTGATCCCAATCAGTTTTCTTAGCACTTAAACAATGAAGAATGGTATGAATCAAAAACCTCTATTGAGGGGAAAAGTATCCCTTTTGAAAAGTTAATCTGTCAGAATTGGACACATACCCCATAAGAGCAAGTTGCTCAAAAATTTTAGTATTAGGTAAAATATTAATACCATCAAAATCTTCTAGATTGAGATGCCTCCTTATTGATGCTTCAGTAACAGTGTTAACTCTCCCATCAATGGTAGCAGTTATTTCCATCTCTCCATTCTCAGATGTGCTTGTAGAAGCAGTTTGCCGAAACTAATGGATAAGTGAAACATAGATGGTTGGATTTTCAGTAAGAGCATACTTAATATGAGTAGAATTGAGAAAATCCACTATCTGATGAAATCCTTCACTTCCCTTTGGTTTCTTCAAGAAGGCGACCATATTATGTTTGTCACAGAAGTCCAAATTCGCCATTCGATTGAGAAAAGTTTGAGTAGGGTTCTGGGTTATGATCGTGGATGAGAGTATGTGTGTTTGATAAAGGTAATTGAGATAATAGAGAGTACTTAAGGTTTTTGATTGGACCGACTGAATAAAATTGAGTATTTATCTTGAAGAAATCTTGATATATAAAGAAAGTTCAAGATTTATCCAAATCAAGGAAACCTATAAGCAAAGTAGTTGGCGGAAATATCTCAACGGCTATTTTAATTAATGAAATTCTGTTATGCCTCAAACAGTACTAACGGTCAACCAACAGTACTAAGTTTAGCCTAACAGTACTAACTTTAAGCCCAGCCGTATTAACTTTACCCAGCAGTATTAAGATATGCCTGGCAGTACTAACTTAATACTGGTAGTATTAAGTTTATGCCTGGCAGTATCAACTCCAATTCTGTTCCAACAAGCATTTCCATCATAAATTTAGATTCTCACAAGCTCTCTTTCTGTTTTTCAGCTCACTATATCTCTCATTTCTTTTGCTCACTTAATCACTCTGTCTGTTTTTACTTTCTCTCAATTCTTTTAAGCTCACCAATTCAGACAATTTTGTACAATGTTCCATCAATTCCATTAGTTTCATGATGTCCTATCTACTTCCAAGTGTGTGAACTCTTGAGAGAGGTGGGTCATTGGACTATTTAGATGTAGTCTTAAACCTAGTTTGAGTATCTACACCCCCCAATATGGTTTCCTGGCACCTAGGACCACTACCTGAACTAGTTCCCTAAGGACTTGGCTCATTAAGTGTTACCATGGATTAGGTCCTATTGAAGTTACCGCTGTCCTGCTCTGCTTCTAAGCTAGAAGCAGTAGTGGCAGCCCTTTCCATTCTGTCACCCAACTCCTTATGGACAGCCTCATCACCAACCTTTTCAGGGGGACCACCAGACTGAGGTATCTTAGTGTCCCGACCTCTTTTGGCTTGCCTAGGTGTTTGACTCTTCACATACTTTTGTTCGATGTTACATGTCCTTCCATCCATTCTTGACTGCATATTGACATAATTAGCCTCCCCTCAATTAATACTTCAGAGATGAAGCATTCAATACCATGTACTCAATATGCTTAGCCTACAAATGTTAGTATAAAACCAAGAATACACAATCCAAAGTATTTTCTTCTTTAACAGTATGAATTATGACTAACAGTTTGAACTAGCAGTCTTAAGTATAGCTAGCAGTACTAATTATACTTAGCAGTACTAACTTTTGCCTAGCAGTACTAAAACCTGCCTAGCAGCATTAACCTTACAACTACCAGTTTTATTTCCAAATTTATCTCTAATAGTATCTCCAAAACATATTAATCATTAGTCTAACAAACACATCTTTAGAGATTAAGTAATCTAATGCTAGCAATCAGAAAGTTAAACTTACTAACATCAAATGCCTTTGTGAAAAGATCTGCAACATTGTGATCTATATGTATCTTAATCACTTGAATGAGTCTATTCTCATAAGAATCTCTAATGAAATGGTGCCTTATTTCAATGTTCTTGGTTTTAGAATGAAACACTGGATTCTTCATAATACAAATGGTGCTTTCATTATCAATGTAAATCTTGGTGTTCATGAAATTAAACCCATAATCAAGCATCTGATTTTGGATCTACAAAACCTGTCCACAGCAATTTGTAGCAGCAACATACTCTGCTTCAATAGTAGAGTTGGCAACTATAGTTTTCTTTTTACATTGCTATGAAATCAACCTTTTGCCAAGAAATTAACAACCTCCTGTTGTGGATTTCCTGTCAAGGCTAGCTCCAGCTTAATCACTATCTGAAAAAGCTTCCAAGTGAAATGGTGAATCCCTAGGATACCAAAGGCCTAATTTTGGTTGACCTTTCAAGTATCTAAAGATCCTCTTCACAGCATGAAGATGTGAGACTTTAGGTGTAACTTGGAACCTTGCACAAGTACAACCAGCAAACATTATATCAGGCCTAGAAGCTATTAAGTACATCAATGATCCAATCATTTATCTGTATAAGTGAACATCCACATCCTCAGCTTCTTCATCCTTAAGCAATGTCTTGTTAGTCTCAATTGGAGTGGTTGCTGTCTTCATTGTGACAAATCAAACTTGTTTAATATATCAGCCATATACTTATCTTGGCTGATGAAGATTCCATCATCTCTCTGCATGACCTGCAACCCTAAGAAGAAAGTGTGCTCCCCCATAGAACTCATCTGGAACTTCTTATGCATCAAACTTTCAAACTCTGTTCATAAAGACTTCTTAGTAGACCCAAAGATGATGTCATCTACATACACATGCACTAACAGGATCTCACCTTTGTCTTTCTTGATAAACAAAGTCTTATCAATGATCCTTCTTCTAAATCCATTTTCTAATAAGTAGGTAGACAAGGTCTCATACCAGGCTCTAAGAGCTTGATGTAGACCATATAAAGCTTTTTCTACCTTATAAACTTTATCAGGGAATTGTGGATTATCAAAACCAGGAGGTTGGCACACATACACCTCCTCTTCAATAGTACCATATAAAAAGGCACTCTTTACATCCATCTGGTACACAATAAATCCCATGAATGATGCATAGGCCAAAAATAACCTGATTGCTTCTATCCTAGCAACAGGAGCAAAAACCTCATCATAATCAATGCCTTCTTCTTAGGTGTAACCTTGTGCAACCAGTCTTGACTTGTTTCTAACTACTATCCCCCTCTCATCTTTCTTGTTTCTATTGACCCATTTTGTTCCAATGGCATGCTTGCCTTTGGGTAAATCAACCAATCTCCAAACCTTTTGCAATCTAAACTGTAGCAACTCATCTTGCATTGCCTCTATCCAGTTTGGATCTGTCAAAGCTCGTGTCACCTTCTTGGGTTCTATTTATGAGAGAAAACAGGTAAATAAGCAGTTTTGATAATCTTTGTGATTTGTTCTCCTCTGCTTTTTGATGTAACTGACCATAGCATGTTCTTCAGAAATCTTGGTCATCCTTCTTGTTTGAGTAGTTGAATTTATGTCTCCAATGATCTGGTCTTTAGGATGATCTTTGTGTATTCAGGTTGTGGGAATAGGACTGACATTCATGGTTGTTACCAAGTTGTTGAGGTCAGGCTCTGCACCCACATTTTCATCATCATATGCACCACTAAAGATACCAGTATTTAGAAGATTAGCAATATCCTCTAAATCAAGCATAAGAGGATCAGTATGAAGATCATCAACATTAATAAAATTTTTCCCAGCAGTACTAAAATATGGACTAACAATACTATCTTTGTTAGTGCTGTTAGCATAACCTTTCTTCTGTTGAACAAGCAAATTATCCAATTTAGCTCTAAAATCTTGCACATTCTGGTCATCTTCTTTCTTTGAAGCTCCTCCTTCTTTCTCTTGACCATTTCTTTCACCCTCATTTGCTGGTTCTTCATTAGTCTTTTGACCAACATCATCACCAACTGCATCCTCTGAGCTCTGTGGACTGTCATAAAGTAATGGTAGCAAAATATATTGTTGAGTATTATCCTAGATACATGCATTCTTATTTGTTTGATTCCTTGCAGTAATTGGCTCATAGTTCATAGAGTTTGTTAGTAAATCAATATCAAAGAGCCAATTTGGTCCACTCCCTACAACATTGGGTTTGTTTTCAAGAAAGTTTCTGTGCAGGTTCTCTTCTACTTTCCTAGTTCTAATGTTAAATACCCTAAAAGCCTTGCTATTTATAGAGTATCCAACAAAGAACCCCTTATCAGCCTTCTCATCAAATTTGCCTAGGGGATCTAAGGTATTAAGAATAGTCACAGGACACCCAAAAGGTCTCATAAAACTTATACTAGGTGGTCTACCATGTAATAGTTCATAAGGTGTCTTGTTGTGAGGCTTGGTCACTAAAACCCTATTCTAAACATAACAAGCAGTACTAACTGCTTCGGCCCAAAATGTAGTAGGTAATAATGAATTTGCTAGCATAGTCCTAGCTGCCTCTATTAGTGTCCTATTCTTTCTTTCAGCAACTCTATTTTGTTGTAGAATTCTGGCAACACTAAACTCCCTCTTAATCCCTTTCATCCCACGAAGCTGATTCATGTCATTATTTTTAAACTCAATTCCATTGTCACATCTGATGATTTTAACCTTATGATTTATTTGGTTTTCTATGCCAGTAATAAAAATTTTAAGGATCCTATTAGTCTCATCCTTAGTGGTCAAAAAGAAAACCTAACTAAACCTACTGTAGTCATCAGTGACAACAAGGCAATATATCTTGTGATTGATACTCCTTAGATTGATACTCCTTACAGATGTTGGTCCAAATAAATCCATATGCAACATTTGTAAGAGTTAGCTAATAGAGCTCACAAGCTTGGTCTTACAAGAGGCTTTGTGTTGCTTTCCCTTCTGACAAGCAAGACAAGTATGGTCATTTTCAAAAAGCATTAAGCAATCCTCTTACAAGGTTTCCCCTTACAAAAGTTTGTTTCATAGTTTTAAAGTTTATATTGACCAAGCCTACCTAATCATGTTAAATTAGACTCATCTATTGTAGCCTTTGCAAATAAACAAGTCAAAAACCTCCTGTAGGAACAAACATCTTTTAGATCAAAACTGTACATGTTGTCCATGTCCTGAGGAACTTTAAGGCAAGACTTAACTTTCATCAGTAGCTAAGGTCAGGAATAGAACAAGACATATCATCTCAAGTGAAAAGACACTGTTTTTTCTCCCTTGGTCACATATTTTGTGAATATGAGAATAGGTAAAACTTAAGTCCTTTAACAAAGTATCACATCTTCACAGTCTAATTACCAGTCCAAATATTACATTTTCTAGTAATTTTATCCTCCTTTATAGGACTTCCCCAAATGCAACAAATCCACCATCATTGCTTGGATAATCTGTAAGAAAGGACATGTTTTCCAGTCATGATGCCTTAGAGCATCCACTGTCAAAAATCCCTTGATCCTATAAAGTATATTGTGGATTACCCTGCACTTAAAATAAGAGAATTAGTTTCTCTTGGGGACCCAAGCCATTACTGACTTGAGTCTGCCTTGTAGATCAACATAGTCAAATCTTTTAAAAGCATGTATGATACACTGTCTTTAGATTATTCAATAACATTCTTGTTGTCTCCTAATCAGCATGCTGAGGACTTAATATCATTTTCCAATTTCCCTCAGCAACAACTAACTACTCTACGCTTTTTGCCCAGCAGTAGTTACAATTGTTACCACTAGCAACATTAAACCTTTGTTTCATTAAAATTATTGTTTTTAGCTGCTGATTTTTAGTTAAGGAGTACCACTTCTTAACTGGTAATGTGATTTATAAAAATAAGAATATGTTGTGGTCACATGCATCATTCACTTTTGATTTAGGGCAGCAGTTATTCACAAGTCCCTGGCAGTCCTAATTGATGTTGCTGCCTTGGAGAGCTTTGCCTTAGCAAGCATTAAACATGCCTTGTCCGACGTTGCTTGCAACTACTGTTGGACAAAATTTCCATTCATTAGATGTGGGGTGAGTCAAATTTACGTTGGTGATTAACCCTCTGCGCACTTGTTCCATATGGTCCTAAATTTCTCCTTTAACCGTAACACCTTCCTCTTAATATTCTACACTGTATTTTCTACCATTTTATTGTCATGAAAATCACAGTCTTTGATTAAATGGTTGAAACTTCCACAACAAGCTTTCTTTATAAACTCAAAACCATTCCCTAGTTTCTGAGCATCATCGCCATTCCAGCTTTCTTCATATCCGCTAGGACTTTGACTTTTCTGGATAACTCTACTCCGCCTATGTGTGTTTCCTTTATTAAATTAATTTCACATTCTCATCAGATTTGACAAAATTGATTTTAGTTAACTTTGGTTTTGTTTGATCAGATTTAGGTCTAAACACACTATCATTATCACTATCAGTGTCCCAATCTTCAATGATAGGAGCATTAGGCCTAACAGGTTTAGGCTTTTCTACAATATCCTTACTAGTCTTAGATATACTAGTTTTAATTTTACTTACTTTAGTCTTATAGATAGAATCATCTAACCCATCAAAGGATAAGTCAGGTCTTGAGGGCATGTAGTTCCCAGTGTAAGGAGGGGAACTACATGAAACCCTTTACCTGTTTTAAATCTGGACTATCATCCACTTCAGTTTCTCTACTGTTAAACACACTATGAACCACTTCACTCTCATTCATTTGACTATCATAACCAAGACCAGCTTTGTCTTTAGCACTTATTTGACTATTAATCAGTTTAGTTAGATTCTTTGATGATTCTTCATATTTTTCTAGTTTAAATTTCAAATCAACTTTCTCTTTTAAAGCTTCTTCTAACTGATTTTTAAGGTCTTTGATAGAAATATCTTTCACTTAGGCATCATTCTTTAAACATGCAATATCATCTTCATAAATAACTTCATTCTTTCCATGAAAAACTATCCTAGCTTTTAATGTTTCTAATCCTATTTGATACCCTATAATTTTTAGATTAGATTTATTAAGAGCTTCATGGTGTTGATCATACTGTTTTTGAATAGTTTCATATGTTTTGAAGCAATCTTTAGAGCAAGTATGTACCTCAAAGTCTAAACTTGATGACCTTGATGAACTTTGGGATGTATAAGCCATTAGAGCAAAGTTTGTGATGCCTTCTTTAGCCTGAAAGCTCCAATCATAACCACCTATCCCATCTTGAACAACCAAGGCATTTATAGGAGTCTCTACTGGTACAACCCTTCTTGTATTATCTTCATTTCTATTCCCCTGATTCCTTGGTGCTCTGCATTCTCTAGGAAAGTGACCTCTCCTATGATAATTGTAACATCCAACCTTTGTCTTATCAAAGCCAACAGTTTCTTTGCCATTGAAATTCAGATTCCTTCCTGCCTTCTTTAAGAATCTTTTCACCCTCATGGTAAGTATGGCCACCTGCCATTTGAGATCCATCTCTTCAAGATCATCAGTATCAATCTGCTCCAGATCTTCATAGTCAAATTGTGGACTATTAGATTGACTAGCAAAGAAGGAAAACAAGACATCATCAACATAAGTTGAGGAAGAAGCTTGTCCCTGTGAACTAGCAGTAGTAACATCATAAGCAGTATTAACTGCTTCATTAGTACTTCTAGTGTTTTCTAAAGATACAAAAGCCACATTCTGAGAGTTTGAGCTTGAGCTTGATTGGCCTTTAATCTTAGATTCATAAACCTTCAGATTATTATACAAATCATCTATGCTCAATGTGTCTAGATCAGATTTATTTCTCATTATTAAAGAAATATTGTTCCAAGCTGATGGTAGACTTTTCAGCAACTTCAGATTTGCATCTTCTTGAGAGATAACTTCACCATGAAGTTCCATTTGGCTGATGAGTTTCTAAAACCTATCATAGGTTTTATCTAGTCCTTCAGATCTTATGTAGCAAAATTCTCATATTGCTTCTTCAAAATGGTTTTTTGCATTTTCTTTGATTCTTTGTTGCCACCAAACCTGGCCTTGATTGCTTCCCATAAGGTATTTGCATCCTCGATTCCATGAAACTTCAATAGGTGCTCATCAGGAATGGCCAACAATAGAGTGCTTTTAGCTTTCAATTCATTCTTTCTTGCAAGCTTTTGTTCAGCAGTTTTAGGAGGAATAGGACCTTCAGTACCAGCACTAGCTGATGCAATAGCAAGTGCATCACCATTCACAATAACCTCCCAACTAGTTGTTAATTTCCAATGTCGATGTCATAACTCGAATATTACGAAAGTTACTATTTTTATACTTTCCGTTTTTAAAACCGACCAATGATCTCAAAAATAATTACTTGCATAAGTATATTAGTCGATATTATTTTATTAATCGAAATCACCCTTATAACGTATTAATGTTGATTAAAGTATCCGTTGAATTTTATGTTTGACTTTATATAATATCTTTATTCTTCTAAATCTGACCCTACCAAAACGACCCTCTATATCACATTTTCACGACTCGGGTTCTAAAGAGATTTTATGCGAAACGATGTTTCGGACAACTTTTTAGTTTTGGCCGAGACTTGAATCTCGACAGAAAATGACTAAAATACCATTTTCAGATTCTGCTGCAACTATTAATTTTTAGTAAAACGCAGCAGTTTGACCATTGGTTTTGACCCGCTATATCACGTTTTCGTGGCTTTTACCCTAAAGAGATTTTTATGCAAAACGTCATTACGAACTAATTGTAGTTTTCGCCAGTACCTGAAACTCAAAAGAAAATGACGATTTTGTCCCTTCAAGAATCTGCCAGCTTTTATATATATCTATTTTTTTCTAACCATCGACTTGGTCTAGTTTCTTCGTTTCAATTCGTTAATTCACGAATTTTACAGGATAAAAGCGAAACAGAATTTCGGACAACTTTCGTGTTTCGCCGGAAGGCCGAAGCGGACTCGAAAGTGCTCAAAATGGCCAATCAAAATTTTGGACAACAAGTATATGATACCATAGCTGTCAATTTGATATAAAAATTTCCAAACTTCAATCGTCCATAACTTCTTCGTTTTTAAGAGTTACGGGACGATCCACATATCGATACGATTGTTAGAACGAACTCTATCATAATTCTAAATAAAAAAAAATCAGTTTTTATAAAATCTCGAACCTCGAAATACGAGCCCAAGATTCTGCTCGAAATTATACTTTTCGAAACCCATTAAACGGCCATTTTTGGCTTCCGACAACATCAAATCAACTTCATCTAGCCCATTTTTATCATCCAACATCATTTCTAATCTAGTCTAGCGCAAGATTCACTCGGATTCCATCACATGCAATAATCAAAACGCAATGCAAAAATAAAATAACATTACGACAACTTAAATAAAATACTTACAACAAGCTCGACACAATAGAACTTAACACAAAAACTCGTATGGCTTCCCCTTGGGGGTTCGAGTTCGGACGCAACCCAACAACCCAAACCGAAGCTTTTTTAACAAAACCCACTTGCAAATAACACTAATTCAACCTCAACAAACCCGCCTTTTAGATCAAAACTCTAAGAACTTGACCCAATTTCTATCTCACAAATACCCATTGTATGTGTAATATTTTTAGTGGGATATGTAGGCCTCGATACAAGGATTAATATTTTGTAATTGGATCGTGTTACATGTAAATATTCCAATGACGGTGGTGGTTGGGTGATGGTGTCGACGGTGGGGAAAATAGGAGGACAAGTAAAATTTTTGTAAAAATTAAAATGGTGTGTGTGTGCTAGTATATATAGGGAACACTTTGGGCTATTGACAATTTTGGCCCCTTAATTTCCAAAGTCTTTTAAATTACTACACAAGGTTATTTGTTTCGTGTCCTCAACCGACCAAAGGCTCGGGTTCTACCATTTCATAAATATTTTTCTTCCGTCGACCTTAATTTATTTTTAAAACATTTAATAAAATGTTAAACCACGTAAAACACGACTTTTAAACATGGTTTTTACGAAAACTCGGGGAAAGCCATAAAACACAAAAATAATATACTTTCGATCCAGAAGCACAAATATAAAATTCTCAAATTTTCTCAAACGCTCAAACGAATAGAAATTTGAAACACGGCTTAAGAAATAGCCACAAATAATAATTTTTATCAAATCGCCCAGGACGATAAACGATTTATTCATAATCGATTCGTACGAAAAATAAATTGTGGCTCGGCGGATAATATAATTTCTAGATTAGATTTATTAAGAGCTACACGCTATTGATCATACTATTTTTGAAGAATTTCATATGATTTTAAGCAATCTTTAGAGCAAGTATGTACCTCAGAGTCTAAACTTGATGAACTTGATGAACCTTAGGATGTATAGGCCTTTAGAGCAAAGTTGTGATACCTTTTTCAGCTTGAAAGCTCCAATCATAACCTCCTATCCCATCTTGAACAACCAAGGCATTTGTAGTAGTTTCTACTGGTACAACCCTTCTTGGAGCATCTCTATTTCTATTTCCGTGATTCCTTAGTGCCCTGCATTCTCTAGCAAAATGACCTCTCCTGTGGCAGTTGTGACATTCAACCTTTGTCTTATCAAAGCCAACAGTTTCTTTGCCATTGAAATTCAGTTTCCTTCATGTCTTCTTTAAGAATCTCTTCACCCTCATGGTAAGCATGGCCACCTGCCATTTGTGATCCATCTCTTCAAGATCATCAGTATCAATATGCTCTATATCTTCATTGTCCAATTGTAGACTATTAGATTGATTAGCAAAGAAGGAAAACATGACATCATCAACATAAGTTAAGGAAGAAGCTTGTCCTTGTGAACTAGCAGTAGAAACTTCATGAGCAGTATTAACTGCTTCATTAGTACTGCTAGTGTTTTCTGAAGATATAAAAGCCACATTCTGAGAGTTGGAGCTTGAGCTTGATTGGCCTTTAATCTCAGCTTCATATACCTTCAAATTGTTGTACAAATCATCCATGCTCAAAGTGTCTAGATCAGTTTTGTTTCTCATGATTAAAGCAATATTGTTCCAAGCTGAAGGTAGACTTCTCAGCAACTTCAGATTTGCATCCTGAGAGATAACTTCACCATGAATTTCCAATGGCTGATGAGTTTTTCAAACCTATTATAGGTTTTATCCAGTCCTTCAGATCTTGATTGTAGGATCGTTTAATTCATAACACGGGTGATGATTCGAGTGGTTTAGCTAGTTTCTAGAGAGAGAAACACTAGAGAGAGAATGTCTAGAGAGAGAAAGTGTTTTCTTTTGTAAAATGAATTATGACTAGCTTGCCTCTTCCAAAGTTGGAAGAGGCT
>BQNB010142472.1:0-17132 GCA_026074375.1 Tanacetum coccineum | reverse complement strand
TACTTTAGTCTTAGAAGGACAAGCTGGAGCAACAAAAAGCAAAAGCTGAAGCAGAAGTTGCTTCCCTTAAAGCTAGGCCCTCATATCCAGATATCAACCAGCTTACCAAACTTCTGGTAACTTCTTTGAAACCTGAAATATCACAAATTGTAATGTTCTTACCAAAAAAGGCCCTATCACACTGAAAGTTTATAAGGAAGATGAGACTGATAAAGTCATATCAAATTTTAAGGTCAGTGATCTATATCTAGCTGAATAGAGAGGGGTAGTACAAGCTTGTCTTGATAGGAAAGAAAAAGGATGGAAGACCATCTATGGATTGATAAAGACAAGAATAGAATACCTTAATCAAACTAAAAAAGAACTAAAGATTGACTTCAACAAACCCCTCAAAGAACAAAATCCTCTAAATGAGCTAAATAATTTAGCTAACAAAAAAAGGAAAAGAACTGATAACTTAAAAGACCACTCCAGGTTAACCAAGAAACACAAGTCATCAGTTTAGCATAAAGAAGATGTTCATTAAGCAGCAAGAACATTAAATGTTGTAATCTTTTGTATTTGTAATGTAATGAAAGTTAATAGAAATGGTTATCAGTTAGGTTGATCAATCTATATCAGTTGTGTAAGAAGAAATTGTTTTGCTCACTTACAACTGATTTTAACTTAGGCTATTTGTATATTCAAATAGGGGGAGATTATTGGGCTCAGTTCATGAGCCCTTCAGCCTCTCAGTAGATTTAAACATAAAACCCCTTAGGTATAGACAAACTGAAAGGTGTTCAGTTTGAGTCGCTGAAGAAAAGCTTCAGCTCCAGTTCTTCGGGTACTTAGAAGATCAAGATCATCTTCACTTTAGTTTATGTGGCAGTACAGAAACTGAAGGCAAGACCTTAGCAAGAGCTTCAGTTCAGCTTGGTTGACAATTCCAAGCTGAACGATGTCTATCTCCTTAACAGAAGATTAAAACAAAATGTTTCACTTCTAGAATGTTTACAAGGCGGGAAAAATATTGCTTTATGTCAAAAGAAATAAAGCAATCTCCTTGGGAAATGTTACTTCTAAAGTTGGCATAGAAGTACAACAACTTTTCTTAAGGATTGTACCTGGTACTAGGTTAACTTGTAAAGCTTAATTTCGTTGCCTATAAAAGGAAATGGATATTGAGAGTAAATGTTATCTCTTCTAATTAATGTGATACACATTGAAGAGTTCATTTATCTCTCAAACAAATAGAACAAAACTGCTGAAGTCGAAGCTTCAGTTTGAGTTAAGTTGTTTGTTTTCTTACTCTCATAACTTTTGTTAGAGATTAAGTTAGAAGGAGATAACACCCCAATTATCATTCAACCACCTTGCTATTACGCAAGCAAGGTGTGTCATAGATTCTTTATTTGATTCTAATAAGAACCTATACGTTGAAAACTTACTTCTGTGTGTTTTAAACTTGTTCTTTATATTGTTTATATATATATGTTTAAAACTTACTTTGTTACCATTAAATGTGATTAGTTTAACTTGATAGACCTTATATCACATTCAAAGGGACCAACAAGTGGTATCAGAGCAATTTGATTTATAAAACCTTTTCAAAGTTTTTATAACTGCTCAAAAGATTTTTAAAATCAAGATCCATCTTAAATGGCAGCAGAAGTACCACAGATTCTTGAATATATGGGTGGCCAGTTAAATGTCACTCCTGTACTACATGTGGAAAATTTCACCAACCGGAAAAAGAGGTTCATGTGCCACATCATTGGTATTGAACCTCAATATTAAAAACATCATCAAAAATGGTCCTTTTATCCCCATGGTAGCTGGTCAAAGGAAGCCAGAAGGACAATGGATTGCAGATGAGAGAAAGGCTGCTAACTTAGATCAGCGACTAAAAAGTCTCATCATGTCTGTCCTTCTAGATGACCAAATAAATCCTGTCATAAACTGTTTAACAGCTAAATCAACCTGGGATGACCTGATACTGTATCATGAGGGCCCCTCTGATGTGAAAGAAATAAGGGTCATGGACCTAAAGTTATGTTACAACACCTTTAAATTTAAAGAAGGTAAAACACTAAAACAATCTTTCACCAGATACAAAGCTTTGATGAATGAGTTAGTAAATGATGGCATCAAACTTTTAAAGCTTGAAATAAATACTGGGTTTATAAACGGGTTACCAAAGAAGTGGCTAAGTTTCTGCCAAAGTCTCAGAAACACAAATCATGTAAAAGCATCTGAGCTTGCTTCTATATTTGGTAAACTCAAATATGAAGAAAACCTAATAGACAATATTTATGAGACTGAAAAGAAGAAATCTCTTGTCTCTGCAACACCTTTGTCAACTGCTCTATTCTCTACCTCTATTGTCCAGGACTTTCAAGATAGTCTGGATGATGAAGAGGATACAAGAAATAGTCAGGAGTACTTAAATGACCTAAAAGAAGAATATCAAGCAAGAGCTCTTTTAGCCAAGTCTGAAAGATTCTTCAAAAAGGGCACTCAAAGGTTCTACAGTGCAAAAACAACTAACCAAACTGAATGTCACAAATGTGGCAAGAAAGGTCACTTTGCAAGAGATTGTTGGTCAAAAACTTCAAATCCTTCATATCAGTCACCCCTTCATCCAAAACCTCTCAGTTCTTCTCAGCACCAACCTGAACTAAGGCCTACCAAAGACTTTGAAGCCAAATACAACAAAATCAAGGCTAAACTGGCTCTTCTTAGTTCAAGTTCTTCAGCTTCTAAAGCATCCATGGTTAAAAACAAAGGTCTCATCACTAAAGCCTATGAATGGGATGAGGAAGAAGTGTCATCAGATGACAATGAGCTGGTTGAAGTAAAAGTGCTCATGGCACTAGCTGAAGATAATGAGACTGTCATCAAAGAAGATGCTAGGAATGGTGAATGAGTAAAGATTTCCATAAGAAAGGTACGCGCTCTTCTTGAAATGAAAGATAATTATGATAGAAAGAACTATCTAGATTATTTGTGTATTAATCTAAATTATGTTGAAGAACAAAGAAATAATCTTTTGTCAAAACATAAAAGTCTTGTTCAAGAACTGAATACATGCAAAGAACAACTTTTAGTACTAAAACAAGCAAAACGTGATTTTCTTACCATGCAGCATGTAAACACTATCCCCTCTGAAAAGAAGAGAATCCTGAGAGTTGATCAACTCACTGAAGAGCCCTTCTTTTTTGTTTAGGTGTTAGGCGAGTTAAAATAAATACAAACGGGTAAGTGACTAAATTGCCTTCATGTGAATTGCAGGTGAGGGGTGTAACCTGCGACGACTAACAACCATTATTCAAAGGGACTATTGAAGATGCAAATTGGAGATACTATGGATTAATGACAAGTTTATTTTGAATTTGGGACGAAACGTGTATTGTGAGTACAAGTTGGCGAACGATGTATTTTCCTATCTTACTCTAAAAGTGAAGGACACACATTTTATTTCATACCGTAATTGCACAAATAAGGTTGTAATGTTAAGTAAAAAATTATACATCTACTCCGTGTAATTTATTAGCCCGTAAACCTAAAACAGTTTAGTATATATACGTAGAGACACGCAAAGTTCCCTTTTTCACCTCTTGGGCCCCTCTCCTCTCTCTCCCTCAACCCAACATTTTTGCAACTTTTTTCCGTTACTGTCTGTGTAACCGAAAACACATTCTCAAATGTCAACGAACTCGTCTTCTTCGTCGTCGTCACACGACGAAGGAGACGGTGGCAGAGAGTTTGAAGAACCATCACATTCTCGTCAACGTTTCAATACTGCTGTATGGCCTGAACCTTTTCTTGAAGCTCTTGCTACCCAAGTTGCCATTGATGCTGTTACCTCCTCTGGTCGCCTTGCTGCTGCTCCTGCCATATGTAATCTTTTTCAGGTTAGAAAAACACATTGTTATTTGTAGTACTATACTATACTATACTAGGTTTTATATATATTTTGTGTTTTTAGGTTTCATGCAACATGTTTATTATTGATTCTGATATTGTTTTTGAGTTATAGTATTTCATAGTGCTATTTTGGATATGAGTACTAAAAGTAGATTATATAATTATATCTCAATTTTCAAATTTCAAATACATAGTTTTCCAAGTGTTTGGATAGATTACGTGATTCTAAAAGGTGAAATTTAGACCATCTATTTTTCAAATCATACGATCTATTTCAAAATGTGATCCAAAATAAACTTGTTTTTCTGAAGTATGTTAGGGTTTCTTGGAGTAGAAAACCTTGAGAGGGGATGATTTATAAAAGATTTAGAAACTGAATTGAATCTTACTGCTTCATGATGAATGTGAACGCATTTGTCATTTCAGTGGAAAGATGTATCAAACAACAAGTACATTCTAGAAATAGGTCTGAGGTCAGATCCTAGAGTTGATATACTACACTAGTACACAACTTTTTATTTATATCTTTCGTTATAGTAATGCATGAAGTAAATTTGGGACGGTACAAAAGTCTGGCATATTGTAGTTTGGAGAAAGAAAAAAAAATTTCTTTTTGTTGTTGGAGTTTCATATTTGTCCAACCTTAACATAGAAATTTCGTGTTTTCAAAACACATGTTTTCAAGGCACATATCTAAAATACGTAATTATGTTATCATAACTACGCATAATGCCCAAAGCTTTTTTTTTTACATTAATTTCACTAAAGTTCAAACTTAAAATTTAAGAATACAAATAATTAAACATATTGTATAACTAATGTCTAATGTAAACACACTTCTTCCATTAAATGTCACTAGCATATTTAAAACTTAAAATTAAACAATACAAGTAATAAAGCTAAAATTACAACACTCACTTCTGTTACGTTAATTAATGTTATTTTTAAAACACCTCTGATATAAAAGTACATGTTATTTTCTAATAAGTTGATGGTACACGTAATTTCAAAAACCGGATTGGACCAACGGGTTCAACCGGAAACGAAGCCGCCACCGGTCCGGCTATCCAATAAAAATCGTCCAAAAACGAACCAAGACAGACCGGTCGGACTTGATAGTAACGGGTTTGAACCGGACCAATCTCTGGTTAATCACCAGGGAACCCGTTACCGCAATGGGCGGATACAGTTTAAAATTAAATTAAGTACTCGTATAATATAATTGCCCTTTTTTCTCTTCAACGTACACTACTTTTTCTTGTTGAAGCAAGATTTACAACAATTATAAACGGTCAGACTTGTATTAAATTGAGAGCGATACGTACACACTACACCTAGGATTATAATTATAATCGAGGGTAAAGCAAATAGCGAACCAAAACATAGCATTAAATTGTAATATCTGATAACAACAATAGCATCTTTTTAATTTGTACGTTACATCGGAATGAAAAAGGTGTTTCGCTTTCGCAAAACATAACAACTTCTTTTCATGATTTGATCTTAGTTTGCTTTGTAATAATTTATATTCTTTTATTTATACTAGTCGGCTTTAGATATATTTTTCTTTTGAGAAATCAATCGTGATGATGATTTTTGTTACAATAAAAGAAAAAAGATCATTCTACTCCCGAACTAGTAAAATTATTAGTATTACCGAAACATAAGAAAATCTATACTTTATTTTTTCCTTAAGAATCCTAGTGGCATTCTCAATACTCGGTAAGTGTTTATCAATGAATTCGACATTTGTTCTAGTCACATTGTTAGATAAGATTGTTGTTAAATATACAAAACATTTTATATTACTACTTTTTAACTTAATCTTTTGGTCTTAAGATATGACATGATGGGCTCGGCGTGACATTTCTGGGATTTAAGAGTTAATAATTAATTGCAAGTTGATAGATGGAAGGTGCAGGTTTCTCTCTTCTTTCCGAAGAGAGACAATGCTGTTTTCTAGGGGCTTTTTTGGCATTGCTTTCTTGGGAATGAAAGAATTAAAAAGTCGTTCAAACCCTTTTGACACTCTAGCTTTTGGCCATATTTCGGTTAGGATCATAACCCAAGACACCTTTGTCTCTTTTCAGAAAATAAACAATAATAGGGTTTTAGCCGTACAATAGTAACATACTTTCTTAAGTGTTTCGTTTTAGTACGTGAATTTTTTTTTTGTTCCACTTAATGTAACGAACTTTCAAGTTTTGTGTTAATTTGCACCAACCTTGACTGACAACAGGGGAAAAAGTTATAAAACCGGAAAAAAGCCTACGTGTCATGTTTAATACTTTTTCTAATATTCCGTTTTGGTACGTGAATTTTTTTATACACGTTTTTGTACTCACGTTTTTATACATTTTTTTATACATGTTTTTATATACATTTGTATACACGATTTTATGCACACATTTTTACACATATTTTTATACACATTTTTATACAAATATTTTTACACATACTATTATACACGTGTATAAAAATGTCTACGAAAATGTGTATAAAATGTGTGTATAAAAACTTGTATAAAAATGTGTGTATAAAAACGTGTATAAAAATATGTGTATAAAAACGTGTATAAAAATATGTGTAAAAATATGTGTATAAAAACGTATGTAAAAATATGTGTATAAAAATGTGTGTATAAAAACGCTTATATAAAAATAAAAATATTTGTATAAAAATGTGTATAGAAAAACGTGTATAAATTTAAAAAATAATTTTAAAAAATAAACAACAGTTAGTATAAAGGACTAACGTTGCAAATATTTGTATAAAAAGGGCTTTGGCTTAGTTGGTACTTACTTTCGGAAAACTCATGGGCTCACTGGAGAGATTTTTATGAATAAGAGGTCAACTCACTGGAGAGATTTTTAGGAATAAGAGGTCAAGTGTTCGAGTCTCGGCTCCTGGATATTCTAGTTAGTACCCTACTAGGTCAGGAGAGTTGCCGGAGCTGTTCCTTGTGGGGTGAATAATGGTTGGTGCCAAAAGACATCTCGGGTCAGAGTGTTCTCGCCAATTCACACATTTTGTCGATTGTTGGAGACGAACATTTTTTAGCCAATGACTTAAGACCGAGCACAATAAGACCAAAGGGACCAGTCATATGGCTCCAAAGCGACACATTCCTCTTACTGAACCCTGGTTTTCACCGATGCGTCTCACAAGGTAAAATGAGAGATGTTGATCTTTGATGCGACCGACTTGTGGTTTGTGTTTGCGTGTTGTTATTTATCATAAAATGTATTTTTATGATGTCGGTCTCTTTATTGCGACCGACTTGTGGTTTGTGTTTGCGTGTTGTTATTTATTTAAAATGTATTTTTATGGTTTGTCACATGTCGGTTTTAAGAAAAAGAAAGCTAATGTGGCAGAGTAGATGTCGGTCTCATGTGCTTCTTCTTGCACATAGTGCATGTATTGTCAAGCTTTTTAGTAATTTAATTCTTCTTTATTATATTTCATTTTAATTTATAATATAATTATTCTTTATTATATATCATTTTAATTTATTTTTTGCTATTGACTGTTATGTTCAATCTCAAGATAAATTATCGTAGTTACTGTATAACTTATTTTACTTTGCGAATTCGTAAATGTGTCATTATATCTAGTGCCACGTTAGCTTTTTGACCGGCAACTTGTATATTTCTTCTTTATAACCGGTTGACACCATTTTGTGTTGCAACGTTAGTCCTTTAGCCAACGAATGTTAACAAAAAGTTATTTTTTGATTATTTTTAAAATTTATACACATTTTTATAAACGTTTTACACACTGTTTTATAAAAAAGTGTATAAAAACGTATATAAAAACGTTATGTAAACGTGCATAAGAACGTGCATAAAAACATATATAAAAGGTGCCTAAAACATATATAAAAACTTAAAAAGCGTATATAAACACGTGTATTAAAACGTATATAAAAACGTGTATAAAAATGTGTGTATAAAAACGTATATAGAATTTAAAAATAATTAGAATTTTTTTTAGGAAGACTAAATTTTGAGTTACTTACAAACGCCAGTTAGTATAAAGGAATTGCGTTGCAAATCTACGCCAGTTGTTACCTGTTAATGCAAGTTTTACTAGGTATAATGACACATTTACGAATTCGCAAAGCAAAATAAGTTATACTTGTGAGTATATAGTGTATTTATAGCTTTTCCTTGTAACATTTTAGTTTGATTTTCATTTTTAGTAGTTTGATTTTCATTTTTAGTGGTACATTGGTGAACACGAATACAAAACACAGGATGTATGGAAGTACTACTATAAAACCCAATAAAGATACTAAGAAAAGGGAAAAAGATCCTCTAAAGTTATGGTCAAACATGATTGATCATGTTAAGTTTATTGTGAGTGAAAATAAATAAGTGGGCCCATGATTTTTATTAAAAGAAAAAGTTTTATACAATTAACTAATTTGTGATTGGTGAACATGATGTATCATGTTTAACTCAACTTTAGAGGATTCTAATCATAAGAAAATACATATGATGACAGAACTTTTAGAAAAGGGTCGCTATCCAAAGATCAGATGAGGTCAAAGTTTTGACTATCCAACACAAAAATAAGACCCACACTTTGTCGCTTTCAAATTTTTTTTATCACCTTTAGTTGCATGCCTTTTTGCCTTTGTATTTCTTTCGTTTTCGGGAGGCAGAAAACATATCTTATGTTTATTCCACTAATACATAAAATGTTTTTTTTACTAGTTATCTGATTCTATATGTATCTTACTGAGGTTGTACTTTTTGGTGTACCTTATCCTCTTGTCCCCCATCCCTCATTTAGATACTATAGTACTCCCATTTTATGTTTGAACAAACTTTTAATGTTTATTATGTCCTGTTGTTTTTGGCACGGTTTCTACAATCCGAGAATCTTAAAATAAAATTCTTTTGAATTCACTTTTATTATGATCAAAGCGACTTTGGCTTGTTAGTATGAGTAAGCCTTTATATATTGCAGAACATCAAGTTACGTCTTGCTTCTTTGGCTTCTTAGTATGAGTCGGTCTTTATGTGTTAACCTCTAGAGTTAATTACATGAAACTACATGCGAACTATTAGATGAAATGTACTCTTTTCATGAGATAGTTTATGTAGGAGAAATGATATTCCTTTCAACTTAATATTTTAACAAATCTTTATACTCACATGATACTCGTATGTAGAAAAACTTACGATTTAAATAAAGATATATAATGAGTGAAAAGCACATGTATGTAATATTCTTCTTTGAATACCAAGATAAGGGTATGTTTAGCGAAAATAACGGTAGTAAAAAGTAGCATGAAGTTGCAGTAGCTTTTTGTTTTGATATAGTGTTTGGTAATATAAGTGTATAGTCATAAATAGTAAGTGAAAATTTGTTTTGATAAAATGTTTGGAAACATAAGTGTATATCATAAGGATAAGGATCACATGAGAGGTAATGTTATGCTTCATGTGATTATACATTTGATTATTTAAATCAAATGATAAAGCATAACATTACCTCTCATGTTCAAATGAACATTAGAGGATCTTTTTCCATATCATAAAATAGTAAGTGAAAAAACTAGTTTATGTTCAAAAAAAAAAAAAGATGTGAAAAACTAGTTGCTTGTAAATGCTATTATAAGTAGCATTTTAAATCTGGAGGATTTAGAAAAAGTACGAATGCTAGTTGCTTGACAAGCATTTTGTGTAAAAACAGTAACTGCTAATTGCTCCAAACGTTTTGTACCAAGCATACCATAAGTTGCAATAAAATATAAGAACCTAGGTATTATGTAAAGCAAACTTGGGATGTAATCAGATTATATAAAGACAAGAAATATTGAATGTATAAAATTTGTTGTAGGGAGACGTGAGTTGTGGTCATGGTTGACAAGTACGACTAGTGAATAGTTATGGCAGCAGAGGGAACAGTAACTGGGCTTGATGGTACTTAATGTTTATATGTATAAATAAGTAATTATTAAGAAGCAGGAAGAAGAATAAAATGACAAGACGAAACGCTACAAAAGTTAAAAGAAAATTAAATAAAGGAAAAGACCTAGTAGCACACTGACACTGCAATTTGGCAGTGACATTAGATGCAACATTAGGAATAGAATAGGCTTCTAGGCATCAGGTGATCTACAAATATATATTAATATAAAGCTGTGTTTTCTTATTCTCCGAGCTACCCTTCATTCTGACCACTTTCTGACTACTCCTAACATTAAGCATAAATACATCAGTAACATCAGATTTATTTAGTAATGATTTTTAATAAAATAAGTAAATAGAGAAATCAATTGTACTTTCACAAGTATTATGCCGGTGTAATAACTTAAATTGATGAATCATCATCATAACGGTACATTATTTTTCTTGTTTTACAATCAATTTAATCACTAACTAACTTAGTATAATAAGATAAACAACTTCAAAAACAAAACCCTATTTAAACACAAATATACCTCACAAAAAACAATTTTAATAAAAACACATAACAAAACTCTCACAACTCTATCGTCTCCGTCACCGAGTCTTCGATTGTTTGGCCTTCGACGCATCTTTACTGGGTGGGCGTAATAAGGGTCGACGCGTCTTCAAGGTGCCACATTGGCAATGCATGCGTTTTTATTTTGTTATTACGGATGGTCTTATCAATTTTGTGTTTAGGGGTTGATTCGTGCATTTTGCACACTTTGTTGTACATACAGATTAAGCAAGGCATAAGTGTGTTTCAGCTATGTAAAGCATCAAATGGTGTGTCTTAATAAAAATGAAAATTGTGCAAATCAATTCTTTTAATTTTATGTGTCATTAATGGTTTATGATTTTTTGATAAGTTGGATTATTTTAAATATAATTAACACAACGCTATTAAAACATATGTTTGACATAAAGTTAATTACAGTTATAGTTATTTTGACATTTACTCTAAAGTATATAGATTATAAAGAAAATCTTGTTTTGTTATGATTAGAAAAATGTTGTTTGTTTATGTAAAGCAAGCTTCCTTCCATCATAGATTGTCTGTTTTTTCTTTATCTTATAGCTAGCTTTCTGCATGCTTTATATAGCGCATGAACTATCCATCTGTCATAGGATATACCCCCATGCTGCTAAAGTATTTTTATCTTATCAAATTTTAGGTACTCCACTTTTATTCTTATTTTTTACTTCTCTACACATTATAGAGAAGCATATTCTTTTGTCTTGTGTTTTGTGTAAACATTAAGGTACTCCATGGTATAAGCAGTAATCTTCCGTGATATGAGTAATGAAGATCTAAAGCAGTAATCTGAGTAACGATGTGCTTATGTACAATTATTTACAGTATAAGATGATGCTTACAGATGAAAAATTAGTGAGTACAAATAACCTTCCGTGATATGAGTAACGAAGATCTAAAGCAGTAATCTGAGTAGCTATTGACTACATAAGTTTATGTTGTTTTGTGTAAACATCATCGTTTAAGTTTTTGAGACGTAAAAGATAATTGAGGATGTAGGTTTTCATGTATGGTTGGGAATAATTGAGGATGTAGGTTTTCATGTATGGCTGGGAAGTTTAATGCGCCTGATGTGTTTAGCTAAAGAAAATCGTGGTATGCGCGTAATACTAAATAGGTAATGTGAGTGATGTGTTGAATTGAAGAAATTCGTTGGTATCTTCCTATGGGGCAAACGAAAACATTTTGTTTCATCACCCGAAAACATGCAACTCATGAAATTTTGATTTTCCATTTTTAGTTCGATATTTGCCGTTGAAAAGGAAATACAGTTTCGGAAAACACCTCCAACACTGTAAAATCCCTACAATAAAATTATGATTTACTCTATTGAACATGTTCTGCAATTCTTTTTATAAGCAACCACAATCGCATATGAGGGTCACCAAATGTCTTAGTGGTATGGTCCTTGGCTTTTAAACAAGAAATGGAGGGTTGAAACTTCACTAGGTGTGTACATTTGAGGGTGGTCAGGGAAGCCCGGTGATGCCGCGTACATCTAAGTCAAAAAAGCTCGGAGGTGGCTAGGGAATCCAAGGCCGGAAACGGTCCCAAGACTAACCCGGTAAAGGCGCGTACATCTAAGTCAAAAAGGCTCACCTTCCTCAAATAACTTGAATAGAAAAACCAACATACATTGTCAATTGCATACGAGAGATTATTTTTCTTGTTTTCTTAATAATCTAAGCAAGAGACCTGGTGACACATTTATTCAATAAAGCACATTGAATGGAAAAGAAAACTTTTAGGTTGATTACATAAGAATATATATATATAAGAACCAGAACACAAAACCGTTGATCCTCCCAAAAGCAATATACACTTCACATGATAATATCGTTTTATTTCAATCGTAAGACTTGCATTGTTTCATATGTCCAATTTTGTTCCATTGCAGGTTTGTAGAACATGGCGAACGGCATCCCAGTCTGACCTCCTTTGGCAAACCCTTACACGACGTATATGGCATCGCAACCACCTCCACCACGCTAGTTGGCATGATGAATACATTTACCGCCACAGAACCGCTACAAACTTCCGTATGGGTAGGTACATGTACACGACCCTAAACTTCCCTCCAAACGATAATAATAATAACAATGAAAGTCTCATTTGCCGCCGTCTAGCACTATCTGATTACCACATTGCTGCGGGATTTTCTGATGGATCTGTTCGCCTATTTCACCTCCCCACAAGGCTTTACTTGTCTACCTTCCACCCGCATCAACGTAATCATCTAGGTCCATTCTCACGTGCTGTTAGTGGGATGTTTTTTACGGATAACAGGCTCGTTTTTGCCTCCGTTGATGGTGATATTCATGTGGTGCCTATCAACGTTCCAGGAGCCCCTCGGAGAGCCCACCTGGGTGATGTGGTTACTGATGGCGTCCTTGTGGATTTCACTGGTGATGACCGGTGGTGGGTTGGGCTTTACGCAGGTTCTTGAAATATATTTTGCATAAGATATCAACTTATCTTTTTAGTTGTTTCGTTTTAGTTATTTTAGTCATTAAGTTTTGTCTCATTTAGGTTATACTATAACCAGATAACCTTTAATAATGGTATTAAAAAATGATAGGAAATCATCTTTTAATGATTTAGATGATGTACAAAAAGAAGTACAAGGACTATAATGTCCCAAATGAAAATTCTTTAGGTATTGTATGAACATAACCTTTTTTTGCCTTCATTACAAGCATAAATATTTGATCTTATGATTGTGTAGGTGTTCCAAATCGCGCCTTTCATGTACGAAATGGCAATACCGAAGAACTTCTATTCATAGGCGGCACATTGACTGATCCAGACGCAGTAGTTGGTTGGCACTTGCTAACAGACCTAACTGAGCACGTTGGTCGGATCCGCATAGCAAGTGATGATCTGGCAGTGGGTTTCACAAGCAGCAGGGTTATAGTATTTGATTTAAGAACCCAAGTAATATTGGGAGAGGAAGAGATAGTGAGGCGGATAAATGTAGGTGGGGCGGATGCCTATGATACTGCTCTTATGTTCGTAAATAGTAGGGGTCTAGCTAATGTACGGCATGTGGCTAGTTTGGTGGAAAAATGTGGGTTTATGGCTAGGGGTGGGTTGGTGCTTGGTTGTATAAATGGCGGTTACTCGTTTATTTGTGGCAGGACCGGGATTAGGGTTTGGGAGTTGGATTATGGTGGGTATTTGTATGTTTTAAGAGAAAGGATAGGGGATGCAACCGCCTTGATTGCCGATGAAAGGTATGTAGCGGCTTGTACTAGTGATAACACCATTCATCTATGGGACTTTGGTGCACACTTGTAGCTATAGACTTGTACATGCTCATAGAAAGAAAAACGAAAAACACAAGACGAATTTCTGACGTTATAGTCGATGTGTGTTTCTGCTCTCCCTCTGACACGGCGTAAGAAGCCAGTGAGTGTGAAGGCTCGCGCCCCTCTTCTCTGGAAATGGGTTGATTCAGATGGGACTTAACAAAATGGTTTGATTAGAATTATGTTTCATTGTGCGTCGGTTTGTTGACACTTTTACAATTTATGTAGGAAATCATTGGACATTCATTATTAATTGGGGTATAGTGAATGTTGTAGAGTGTTGCATTTTGCATGGTTATGTAGATTGCAAACTGGCGAAGAAGATTTTAATCTGTAAATTCAATTAATAGATTGCAAACCTAATACTCGGTCCATAAGCCTGCATGAATTTTTCTTTGCAACCAGCGGACCATCGACTCCAATGAAACAAGTTCATGATTTATGATTTAGGTTGGAGGTATATCATATGTAGTGTTTGTTTTAGATTTGATAAGAGCCTAGAGAGGTGGTCATACTTAGACTTATAACTTGCATCTTAATTTCGCCATGCATGTATGTCTCATGAACATAATCAAGGTTAAAAATTGCGTGAGGCGTGGCGTGGCGGCATGGTCAAGCCTCGCGCCTTTGCGAGCCATGACGAGTTATGCGTTTTTAAGACGTGACTTAAAGCGGCACAAAATATGAAAATATTTATAAATTTATATATTTATATCATATTACAAATATATTGAGTTAAAAAAAAGTGTCATACATAAGGAATAAAGTCAAGAAACTATCTTTGCATTTAATCTTTTTCATTTCTATATAAAAATACGATTTTTATCGAAATTGAATTCAAAAAAGCCTCCACGCATCACGTTTTATCGCATCTTATTACGTTTTTTCACTCTTCATCTCACGTCTTTACGTGGCCTTTGCGAGGCCTTTGCGCGCCTTTTAGAACCATGAACATAATACAACATGCATATGTCGGTCTTAATAACTGTTTTCATAAGTGTAAAGGTTTTAAGTTTATGTTCGTTGATAGTCTGTGTTAAAACTTCTTAAAAACAATCTTGCACTTGACTAATCATCACACTTGTTTTATTAATCAACACAAATAAGGTTTTCAACCCGCGCTCCGCAGCGACGGGTTTTTCTTATATATGGGCCTAGTAAAAATATGTTGCACAAACATCTTTTCATGCAATCCGCTGATTTATACATTGATATACATTTTATCACATCGAATAGATATAGTTGAATACGCAAATAGACGTGTACATATATTTCACATTTAAACCGATACATTAAGCCTAACTGTGAAAAACATTACTACAAACAAACACTACATTTTCTTCCCTTGAAAGATCTTTGAAACTGTTACAAAGAACGACCTTTCTAGACCTTTGTGCACCCGAATATGCGAGTTGTATACCTTCTCCCATGCATTAAATAGATGAAATAATTCAAAGCTAAGACTGAGTTATGAACTCTTTAGCTATCATCATATCTTCAAGATTTCACAAACTGGCTAAAATAAGCACGTAAACGTATGACACAATTAAGCTATAGGCTATTGATGACATCAAATAACGTCACTTTATTAGATCATTTATCCCATCTGTTTTGCCCACTTTTATATAATTATTGCATAATTCGGTACTCAATTGCTTTAAAGTTGATAAATCCAGTAATTCATGAGTGTTTTGTGAAAACAAGCTAAAATGCGCATAATTTGAAGCTAAAACGAAGATATTTGAAGATTACTAATTTCTGACAAATACGTCGTATCCAACAAAAGAGATACGGCGTATCCGCGTCAAGACTTCACAAGAAAACGCGTTTGACCAATTCCCAATACGGCGTATCCCTTCTGTCTACATACGCCGTATCCATGAAGATAACTATTCGAAGATACAATAAATATAAATTGGAAATGATATAACTGATTGATTGAGAACGTAGCGCGCACTCCAAGGAATCCAACCCTATACGCCGTATCATTCAAGAAGCATACGCCGTATCTAAAGACTTTGGAGAACTCAAGACTTTGAAGAATACGCCGTATATACGCGTATATGATACTTTGGTCAAAAATCATGAAAAACACATTTTCAGCGGATATGGCGTATCCAAACCTGCTCAAGAAAATTCTGAAATATTTTATTCGTGGAGCCTACGCCAACCAATCCTGATACGCCGTATTAAGTTCCAATACGCCGTATCGGCCAATTTTCAGAGTCTATAAATACCAAACCCTAAATACGATTTAGGGTATGCTTTTAGCCACCAAGTTCGATTTCCAGAAGATCTAAGAAGCCAAAAAGGTCCTGCAAAGTGCTCCAATCAATGGGAAAACTCTTGTAATCATTTACACTCTATATACGCGTTCGGTTAGCGTAATCTTTCTTTACTTTAATCGTTTATCTATGAATTCGTGTATTTTCGCAATGACTATCGACTAATACCTTTAGGTATTAGCCATGTTTATGATAATATAATGTTTGGTTTGTTTATCTCGAATGCTTAATTTATCGTTGCTTGTTGATTATGTTTATCAATTTATACTCGTTTACATGCTTAATTATGCGACCTATCATTCAACTGGGTCTAGTCCTACATATTTAATGCGCTGCAACTTTGGTTTTGTGTGGGCGTAGGCTAAGAGTCCGGGATAGCTCTCCATATTTGCAAGTAAGTTAGTAAAGTCCCGATAGGCTAGGGTTTAATAAGATCATTATTAATCTCCTAACATGGATTATAATAAACAAATAAAATACTTTATGCGGATGCGTTTAATTGTGATAGGATTCAACGTGTCTAAGTCTTAGAAAGAAGTACTGCCTAAGTCTAGGAATTATATAACCTTCGAGATAAATCATTCATTGCACTAAATAATCAAACCAACGTTGTTGGATCGTTTACTGAATAGATCTTAACCTTTAGCTTGTAAAGGGTTTGTTCCCTTAGATAATTCTAAAGCAACAATAATGAAACACTGATTTGAACACTATTGATTATGCGGAAACTAATCAATAATGCTAAGAAGAACAATATTAAGAATCACAAAAGAACTTTATATTATCACTTGAATCTGCCTAGGTTACAGATTACAAAGACTATGATTGCTAATCGATCTCTATTGACAATAACATCCCATAGGTTATGGTCTGTGTGACAGATATATTGTCGCATTCTCATGCTCCAAATATCATATTCTCCCTTCCTGATGATAGGGATTTTCATTGCTGTGATAGTGGGTGGAGGAATGTCTTGTTCTGCCATCTTACAATTGAGTTCTTCTTAATCAGAGTTTCCACACAAGCTCTGATACCACTTGTTGAGAATCATTTAGCCCATCTTAGATGATAATAACAATGATTGAATATGCACAACGGAATTATAAGAATACAATCAAAGTTATGAACAATGTTT
>BQNB010142471.1:4443-17132 GCA_026074375.1 Tanacetum coccineum | reverse complement strand
TCTCAAATAGAAACAAACCACTCATAATAAGCCTCCCCTCAAACTGGTATTTAGCCTCCCCTCAAATGTAGCTTTTTTTTTATTATTATACATTTTTCTTAAATCTGACCCGTCCAAAACGATCCGCTAAATCACATTTTCACGACTCGGACTCTAAAGCAATTTGATGTAAAACGACGTTTCGGACAACTTTTTAGTTTTAGCCGAGACCCGAAACCCAACAGAAAATGACCAAAATACCCCTGCAAGTTTCTGCAGGAAATTATTATAAAAACGCAGATTTGTGTTTGAGTTTTTGACCCGTCATAAGGCGTTTTTAAACTTAGATCGCCTCGCGAAAAGGTAAAACGACATTTTGAACAACTTTCTAGTTTTACCCGAGACCCAAAACTCGACAGAAATGGACGAAAACGCCCCTTTATCAGGTCTGATGCAATTTAAATAAATACAAAAACGCAGATTTTTACTCTAGCTTTTCGACCCGTTATTACTCACTTTTAGACTTAGTAATCCTCGCGGGGAAGTAAAACGGCCTTCCGAACAACTTTCATGTTTCGGCCGAAGGCCGAAACGGACCCGAAAGTGACGAAAATACCCATTTAAAAATCTGACAGCAACTATTATTTTCCCAAAAAGCTGAATTTTTAGTAAAAATTTTCCTAAGTTCAATTGGCCGTAAAAACTTCGTTTTTAAGAGTTAGAAGTCGTGCCATATATCGAATCGAAGCTACGGACATCCTCTACCATAATCAAAAGCCTAAAATCAGATTAAAAATATTTATGACACCCGATATGGCTGTCCGGTTTTCTGCATTAATTCACCTAACCCGAAACCTTACCAAACACCAATTTCACTTCACCACAACTTCACAATAACCTCTAACTAGCCCAACCCCATTCACTAATCATCTCAAACTATTAATCCAACCTCAAAAATTCAAGATGCACTATAATTCATGAATTCTAAATATAAAATCAAACACATGCAATCAATAATAAAATAAATCAACATAAAAGAGTTAATAAATTACTTACAAATACTTAAGAATGCAAGAAAAATCAAAATAATCAAACCCCCTTGGGTTTGATTCTTAGCCGAAAACCACAACACCCAAAACAAAGTCCTAACTTGATTTTTATAACCCCAAATCGTGCATACACACTTGAAATCAAACCCTTGTATCACCAATTGCACCCAATTAGATCAAAACCCTAAAAAATCAAAATCTAAGAATTCAAGAATCTTGAGAGAAAACATTGCATGTTGATTAAACTTTGAAAATAATTGTAGGGATTAGTATAATATTGATGTAGATATAATAGAAAGTGTTAATTGAATTTTTGGTAAAGGTTGTGGTGTTTTGGTTATTGTTCGTGGTTCACAGTAGCAAGGGAGAAGAGGCAGATTTTTTTTATTGAATTGTAACTGTGTTTTTAAGAAAAGAATTTTAGGTAAGTCAGGAAACTATTTATAGTAGAATTGAATGACTAGTATACTTCCATTATTATTATTATTTTTTTTTGATGTTGTGATACCGTATGTTTACAAAGCTGAGTTATAAGGCTTATATATGGAATACAAGAAAGTCTAGTGGGCTAAAAATAAAAATTATGTTTGGTTTGTTTGGATGGGTTATTTAAATCAAGTAAAATAAGTAATAAGGGGGGTGTTTGGTTTAGGATTTAGCAGGAGTAAAATATAATAATGGGGTGTTTGGTTTCTAGTTTTGATGGAGCCTAAAACAATTAAAGAGGGTGTTTGGTTTATATGTTATGTTTATAAATTATATTTTTATTTTTATTTTTCTAAAACATTTATACTACAATATTTGATTTAAAACACTATGTTAAGATATTAAAAAGTGTTAAAGTACTATTTTTTTGACACGGTTTCGGCAAAACGCGAGAAAAATTATAAAATACTAAAATAACAATAAATTGACTTCCGGAGCAAAAATATGAAATTTTGATATCTTAAAACGCTTAACGGATAAACATCTGAAGCATGACACGCAAATAACTAAAAATGACGATTTCCATCAAATCGGCTAACAAGTAAAACACAAAAACTTTATCCAAGACAAAAATAGGAATGGAGTTGAGATTTAATATTGACCGTAAAATACGAGATGCTACCGTCTTCCCACCTTAAGGGAGCGCCGTCCCGGTGCTCTATTCGACCCTATCGGTGCCTGGGTTGCATGAAATCTCTATCGGGATAATTCAAGAAGAGAAACACTTTGTGTTCTAGGCACAAGATCACAAAGCAAGAAGATTAAAGGAATTGTATGTATTTTCATTCTTGTTATGAGACCAATACTTCCTCTGTATATATCATAGGAAGTTAGGACAGTTATGGACGGTTAATAGTGGTTAAAATTGAATTTAACTAACTTCCTGACATAGACTTTACGGCGTAACACCACCCGTTACGGCGTAAAGTATATACATATACCATAAGTCAGTTTCTGACTAAAGATTACGGCGTAACCTACTCGTGTAGGTTACGGCGTAAACAACCACAGCACCTTTGTAACACCCCCAAATTGGGTCGCAGCGGAATAATGTGTATCCGGGAGTGTTACATTACAGATCAATAGCACAAGATATGAGAACGACCTCAAAAAGAGTCGTTTAAAATACGATACATTGGATTTATTGAAATTGTTTGATACAAAGCACGAAGGCTTAAATAGTTCAACATTTGAAATAAAGATTCTAGATCATAACAATCGTCCCGAAATATAATGACTCCAAATCTTTATGCATGATACCCAAAAGACTATCCCAATGTATCTTGTGCACCTCATGCATCATTGACCTGAGAAAAACATGCTTAAAACGTCAACATAAAGTTGGTGAATTCATAGGTTTATGTAAATGAAATGTAGGACCGTAAGATTTCAAGTGTATGATAATGCAACATATGCAAACATCACAATTGTAATTACGTTTCCTAAGCTCATGGACACCGAAGCTTCGACATGTAAGAATGCATTTTTAATATTGCAACATTTGCCCGTGATGTCGTTTATAAACCGCAACATCCGAATCCGACATGGTATACATCCGTTGGTTCCTCGTGCGATCAGTGAGAGCTACACTCGGCCTTTTTCACAAACCGGATTGGGGATGTTCAACCCCAATAGATCTATTTATAACATTCGTGCTCCACAAAGTAATTACAGTTCATGATCAAGGGCTCAAAGGGTTATCGCTTACTTAGGCAAACACGTAATCTTGATAAATGTACACTTACGTCTAATTTGTAAAACAAAGCATGTTTCTCACCCCAAAAGATATAAAACATTTATCCAAAACGAGCAAAAGTGGGGCCATGAACTCACATTAAGTAATGATAGCGTAGAAGCAAAGTAGTAGCACGAAAAACGATGCAAAAGATCTTATCCGCAACCTATGAATAATAAAAAATACATATTTCACTTAATTGGAATAAGTAATATTTTATTACTTGCATATCTCTTGTCCCTAGTGTGTGTTGTATATACTTGAATTTAATGATATTGGAATAACGATTTTTCTCATTTTAAAATAGTAAACTTTATCGGGTCAACGCGGTCAAACCGTAAGTATATAATTTATGACTTTGGACATTTCAGAAACTAGGTCGTCTATTACTTTAAAATATTTTCGTTTTGGTTGGTCCTTGGTTTGGTTCTAATCGTTAATTATTCGTTGGAAAACGTTGACGTTTACTTGTTTGAGTTAAACTTATATTTTACAAGTTTTTAACGAGTCGTCTTAGAGTTTTACGGATTAGTTTAGGGTTCGTTAATTGACGACATTTTAAAAGTAAAGTATTTTGATAAAAAACGCAGTTGGGTAGTCTACATTGCATTAAATGTAGTTTCGTTAAAAATAACGTCGTTTTAAGTTGTTTAAAAACTGGGGCTAAACTACAGTGTAACGTCAGGCCCAAGGGACAGTTTTCTATACTTAGAACATATATAGATGGTAATAACTTATTTTCGCATGGGCGGTGCGGGGCCAGAGTTACTTATGGTCAATTTGTGGTCTCGTTATTAACATTAGAACAAACTTAAAGTACCTTATTAAACTATGGAACCTTACTGGTACATTTACTGGCTACAATTTACCTTTTATAAGTTTCGTATGGGGTGGTCATTATCTAGGTTAAAAATAAGTCGAAACATGTGTGTGCGCTGTGCATAACAGCTGAGTGCACACAAGGTGCTCGGCAAAATGTCGAGACTAGTGACGAGCATGCTTCCTTTAAGTGCGAATTATGGGCTGGTTACTAGACGAGATTGGGTGATGTTTATCCTAGATCATATGTACTACTTCTGGCTATAAGTAGATGCTTTTAGTTCGAATTAACCTTAGACCTATGCGTGGCAATTCATGGAGTAAATTGGCTCGTCGGCTGATATTAAAAAGGGTTTTAAGTGTGGCAGTTTTTACACGCAACTTTGGGTCTTCACAACTAATTCGTTTCTCAACCATTTTAGGTGATTCCAATTGCTAAACAAACTACAATAGGTCATCTATAGTGTGCAATTAAGTCTTGGATTTATCGGGCAACTTACAGGTTGTATTTTATTCTAGAAAGGTCATGACCCATATTGCCTCTTATTACGAAAATACACATCGAGAGGTGGTTTAAAAAAATGTTTCATTTTAATGTTATTCAAGCACACTAGGACGAACATATGCAATATAAAACATGGAGAATGAAAGCGTGAACTCACAAAAACGCGAAGGAGAGTATGCCCCAAAATTACCCAACGAAAACCTTAGTTCCAATATCAAAGGAAACCCTAGCTTTGCCCTATCACCACCTTGATAATCCTTCTACTTGCCGTGACCTTGAACCAACCAGGAAAACTCCCAAGTGTCGAATGATGTTTAGGGTTTATGGAGGAGTAGTGACGTGAGGTTTGTGTGTGTGAGTTGAATTTAGGAAACAAGAAATCTACACATGTGAGGATTGTTATCTTGAGTTGAGATGAACTTGTGAATAAGCCCAGCTTAGCCATGGTTTTTATAACCGAATTTGAGGGTATGAAGACTAGTCAAGAGTATACTCACATGTGTATGTAGAGGCAATTTGAGTAAAGGTTTTCTTGGGTTTCATACGACATGTGTACAGTGAATTAAAGATGGATACTATTTGCGACTTAGAGGTAAAACCAAGATATATAACAGCTAGGTACTTACGTGTTTGGGTGGGGTTTTGGTGAAAGGGATAAGAAAAGCAAAATGAACGATTTTAGGGTTAGGGTTTTTGAGTTTTATTATTGTTACACGCCTGATAGATGTACAGATTGGCTGGTGTCGAACCAAGAATAACAAAGGGGTTTAAAGTTGATGATTTATGGTTATGAGAGGCTTGTGGGGATCCATACTCGGTACCAAGTTTTTTATAATCGAATAAAAGTAGGAGACTAGTCAAAATATAGCTCACAAGTGTGTGTAGATACAAATGGGGCAAGCATCTTTGCTACAGGATGTAAAAGCCATTTACTGTTGGTTTCTTGGTGAGGAAAAAGAGGAATAGCAGCTAGTCATCACGTGTTGTTGTGGGTTTAGGAGAAAAAGGAAGTATGGGCTTTTAACCGCTGGACAAAAAGGGTTATATAGAGTAATAAGATCTGTTACCATCATTTGGATTAATTTGGTTTTGGCAAGAGCTACAATTAGGGGTACACCGATTTTTTATGGGCAAAGTTTTAGGGATTTTCCACTTTTAAGTCTCCCCTAATTTTTCTTTATCATATAAAAGAATTTTTGGGCTCACATGATATAGCTAATGCTATTTAAATGTTCTACTATATGAATTAAAGTAATGTCTAAAATGAAAAAGTAACGGCAATTTAAAATGATGAAGATACGGAGTCGTAGAAAGACCTGAAAAACACGAGGTGTTATAGTCTCCCCCGGTTAGATGAGCCTTGTCCTCAAGGCTTAAGACGTTGTAGTGGATGAAGACGCCCGATTTGTGAAGAGATGTGGGTATTTCTTTTTGAATGAATCTTCACGTTCCCATGTAAACTCAGGACCTCTCCTGGAGTTCCAGCAAACCTTAACGAGTGGTATACGAATTCGCTTTAATCGTTTGATCTCCCGTTCCATAATTTCAACGGGCTCTTCCACAAATTGGAGTTTATCATCAATGTGTAGTCCTTCCAACGGAACAGCTAATGGTTCGTCGGAATAACATTTCTTCAAGTTGGATACATGAAATGTATTGTGTACTCTGCTCAATTCTTGAGGGAGTTCAAGCTTGTAAGCAACGGATCCAACCTTTTCCAACACTTTGAAAGGTCCAACATATCAAGGGTTTAACTTCCCCCGTTTGCCAAAACGTACGACCCCTTTCCAAGGTGAAACCTTGAGCATAACTCTATCCCCAACTTGGAACTCCATCGGCTTACGCTTTAAGTCGGCGTAACTCTTTTGTCGATCACGAGCGGCTTGAATCCTTTGCTTGATCTGGATGATTTTCTTAGTCGTTTCTTGAATTAAATCCGGACCGGTGAGTTGAGCTTCTCCGACTTCGGTCCAACAAACAGGTGAACGACACTTCCGACCGTAAAGTGCCTCGAATGGTGCTGCCTTGATGCTAGCGTGATAACTGTTCAAATGATTTATCCAACCCTTTCCAAAGTCGATCACGTAAGCATGTAGCATATCCTCAAGGGTTTGGATGGTTCTCTCGCTTTGTCCATCAGTTTCTGGATGGTACGCAGTGCTCATATCCAAACTAGTAACCAAAGCCTTTTAAAGTGATCTCCAAAAATGTGATGCGAACCTAGGGTCACGGTTACAAATGATTGAGACAGGTATCCCATGTCTCGCAACTACCTCCTTTATGTACAACCTTGCCAGCTTCCCCATATGGTCAGTTTCTCTCATTGGCGTAAATATTACAGATTTAGTGAGTCGGTCTACAATCACCCAAATAGTGTCATGACCTTGCGGTGACTTTAGGAAAGCTTGGTGCGACCAAAATCCATGTGTGATGATTGACGCCACTTCCATTCAGGGAATCTGGGTGTACCAACAATCCGATGGTCTTTGATGTTCAGCTTTGACCTTGGCACACGTCAGGCATTTGCTAACATAGGTGGCGATGTCGGCCTTCATATTGGGCCACCAATATTGCTTTTTCATGTCTTGATACATTTTGTCCGAACCTGGATGGACAGAGTATTTTGATTTGTTGGACTCGTGCATGATCACAGTCCTTAATTCTCCATAACATGGCAACCAACTCCTACCATTTAAACATAGGGTTCTGTCCGCACGGGGTTCCAACCTCTCCTTTGGTAGATCCTTCCTAATCATACCTCCTACGTCTTCGTTCTTGAGAGTTTTTGGTTTCTATGCCTCGGTCTGAGCATTTAAGATTTGTTTGGGAAGAAACCAAGCCATAGTGCGTTATAACAACAAAGGCTCGCACTCTGTAATGTTTACTCCGCTCTTTCCAGCTCAAAAAAGCATCAACCACAACATTTGCTTTCCCCTGGTGAAACGAATCTCACAATCGTAGTCCACTGAGCAAAACTAACCACCACTTTGCCCTCAAATTCAACTCCCGTTTGGTCAAAGTATTAGTTTGTAAGCTCTTATGATCCGAGAACACGTACACTTGGTTCCGTACAATATTCTCCAAATTTTTTATAGCAAGTTAAGTATGTGTTGTAAGCTCTTATGATCCGTGAACACCGTACATTTGGTTCCGTACAAGTAGTGTCTCCCAATTTTTAGAGCAAACACTATTGCACCAAGTTCCAAATCATGAGTAGTATAATTTATGTGAGGCATCGCAATAAACAATGAAGTTCTCAGCTCCTTGAGGGAGAGCTAAGATAGGTGCGCTACACAACTTTGTTTTCAACGTCTGAAAAGCTGCCTCTTGCTTGTCACCCCATTCGAAGGGGACTTTCTTCTTGGTAAGCTTGGTCATTGGCTTAGCAATCTTTGAAATCCCTTCTATGAATCTTCGACAATACCTGGCAAGACCTAAAAATTGACGAATCTCTGTTGGTGTTTTAGGAGCGCCCAATCTTTAATAGATTCGATCTTGGCAGGATCTACGTAAATGCCTTGACAGTCAATTACGTGACCGATAAATTGTACCTTAGGAATCCAAAATTTACATTTTGAAAACTTAGCATATAACTCCTCTTTCTTAAGCAGTTCTAGAATTTCCTTAAGGTGTTCTTCATGTTCCTCCTTGTCCTTTGAACAAATGAGTATATCGTCGATAAAGACAATTACAAACTTATCCAAGTATGGTTTGCATATTCGGTTCATGAGGTCCATAAATACCGCAGGAGCATTTGTCAAACCAAATGGCATAACTTGGAACTCGTAATGACCGTACCGAGTCCTAAATGCCGTCTTTGGAATATCTTGTTCACGTACTCGGAGTTGATGATAACCCGACCTTAAGTCTATCTTCGAATAAACACTGGATCCTTGTAGTTGATCAAACAAATCATCAATCCTGGGGAGAGGATAACGATTCTTCACCGTTAGTTTATTCAATTTCCGATAGTCGATACACATCCGAAATGAACCATCCTTCTTTTTTACAAACAAGACTGGAGCTCCCCAAGGTGAGGAACTGGGTCTTATAAAGCCCTTGTCGGATAGTTCTTGCAGTTGCTCTAACAACTCTTTCATTTCAGAAGAGCTAATCGATAAGGTGCTCATGCTACAGGTGCAGCACCAGGCATCAAATCGATTTGGAATTCCACTTGTCGAGTCTGTGGAAGACCCGACAATTCTTCAGGGAATACTTTCGGAAAATCTCGAACGATTGGTACGTCCTCAAGTCGCTTCTCCCCCGACTTGTCTCCAGTCTCCTTTGTAGTAACACGTTCTAGAAAGACATGATGTCCTTTCAACAAATATTTCTGAGTTTTGGTGCATGAAATGATGTTCAAACGAGTGTCGTTTCCCTGATTGCTTCTGTCACCATAGACAATTAAGGTTTCACTTCCCCAAGGAATACGAATGATCTTCTCGGCATAAGCTATTATGGCATGATACATTGACAATCAATCCATACCAATTATGACGTCAAAACTTCCAAGTTCTACGGGCATCAGGTCGATGTTGAACGGATGATTTAGTAAATTCTCTAATGGCGAGCAAATCTGATAGCGAATTGTCCTAGGGCGACTAGTGATGTGTCTCGGCTTTTTGGCTTAGGATTTGGTATAAGATGATGTCAACTTTATAGTAAGATGGAGTGAAAGTATGCTTAGTTGCTATGGTTACTAATTCAATTTCTAGAAGTAAACGCGTTTTATGAATACGAACACAGTACATGATATAAGTAGGAAATCGTTTTCTTGACAGGAAGTTTTTAGGGTGACTACTCTCAGCACGGCATGATACTTTCCTGAATTATACATAGTTGATCAGGATATGTATAATTGAGGACTAACGATGCATTGCTCATTTTCATCAAAATAGCGTTATAACGGCATTTTGAGTTGCTCCGGAGTTCCCACGATTGTTATTATTATTGTTTGGACCAGAACTCCTGTAGTCACGAGCCAAATGGCCGATTCTCTTACATTTGCTACATCTGGGAGCACATGGCCCTTTGTGGTGATAGTTGCATTTTGTACACAAGGGCAATGAACCAGTGTACTCTCTCTTCTTACTAGTCCTAGCAGTGTAAGCTCGCCCAGTGTTCTATTTCTTGTTTTGTTGTTGGTACCCCTGATTCTTCCAGCATTAAAACGCTTCTTCCTCTCTGCTCACTTGCCTTTAGAAAATAGGATGAGTTTTTGGTCATACTGATCATCATGGCAACTCGATTACCTCTTCTCATTGTATGGGGTCGATATGACATTACATTTCCCCGGATCATATCAGGAAGTCCACTCACATACTTCTCAACTTCATCAGATTCCTCAGGAAACATACGTCCACACATCAATGCAAGCTCTTAGAAACGCAGTGTGTAGCTCGGGATACCAGTACCCTTTACCCTTAGGTTCCCAGAGTTTTTTTAATGTTTTTTATTCGATTTCCAACTTTTTGATTTCACCCCTTGGGCAGTATTTGACCGTCATCAACTTTTTCAATGCCTTCCAGTCCATGGCATAAGCAACCTCTTGTATAACCGCCTTCTTGTAAGAGTTCCACCAAGTAAGGGCATTCCCAATGAAAGTGCAAGTTGCGAACTTAAATTGGTTCTATGGAGTACAGTTGCTTATATGGAACACTGATTCTATCCTTTCGAACCATTGGGATAGCACAACTACCCCTTTAGTACCCTTAAAGTTAAGTGGATGACAGTTCAAGAAATATTTGTACCTACACTTACGCAGAGTGCGCGTAGCTCCTCTGGTTCTAGTGCCAGAATTATGGCTTCCATCGCCATGACCATTCGTGATGTTTTGAAGAGTGTCATGGTTACCAAGTGCCACGGAAACTCTGTCAGCGACTAATTGTTCAATAGCAGCAGTAGTCATTGGGGTAGCAGCTGCAGCAGCCGTAGCAGTAGCAGCAGCAACCCTTGCGGTTCTTGTAGTTCTTGAAGTTCTTTTTGGTGGCATGTTGTTCTAAATCACAACAATAAAGCACGTGAGTTTTTATAAACATCTCACATGACAATGGTACAACATATAACAAGATCACATCACACAGTGATTACATAATATGACTGGGATCACAACACATCACAGAATTGAGATCAACATAACATAATACAACATCTCATATATAGTTGGAAAACATACATGATTTGTTCGATACAAGAAATAAATAAAAACAATACAGGTCCTACTACCGAGCTAGCTAGGAATGAAACCCATAATACTTAGTCGGCTACAATGTTAGCTATGAACATGAAAATAACCTAGGAACTACTACCGGTGCCCTCGGGAGCATCCGCACGAGCCTGCTCTCTAGCTTGAAGTGCTCGGATCTCTCTTAGAGCCGTCGCCAGATGTCCCTGGAGTGATGAAACCTATGCAGTTAGAGCTGCTATCAATGAATCTTGCACATCCATACGGTGATCCTGCATCCAAACATGTGTCCTGTATCCCTAAAGCTCATAGTGGACAGCCGAATTAAATCCCATAGACTGTGCCCAAGCCTCTCGGGAGACTAGAGCCTCCTGATCTAAAAGTCAGGCAGTCTCATAGTGGTACTGACTATCATCGACCAATGTCTCGACCGTGTTGATAATGAGCAGTCTGCCAATCCTGGGTATCCTCATTCACACATAAGATCTCCTGGGAGTCCTGCTCCTGACTAAACAGTAAGCTCATCACCCAAGTGTTGATCCTTGAGGTCACTGTGCAACCGTCCTCGTAGTCCTCTCTCTGGGTCTACCCAGTAGCAGCTGATCCCATAGGCCAACTACTTAGCCTCTGCTCTCTGTCGTCTGGCTTCGGCATCCAAAGTGTCGACAAACCCATAATCTACCCTACGACCTCTAGTAGACCTAGGGACAGCAGTCGAACTCTCCCCTATCTCATATCTTGATGCAGGAGTAGTAATACATAACCTCTTACGAGGTGGAAGTTCGGCCTTGGGAATATCCTCCCTGCGGTCAACTGGTGGTATGAACAATGAGTCTGGTAGTAGTGGTAGTGGTAATGATGATAGAGGTGGTAGTGGAGGTGCTGGTAGAGGAAATGGTGGTAATGCAGCGGTATGGTGTGTGTAATGTGATGAAGCTCTCAATCTACCATGCAGCTCCGAAGCTAGGGTTGCAACTGGCACTAGTTAGGGCTACCATATGGGTGAGATAGTCTAGGAAGTGGTGATGATGGAAGTGCGGGTGCATCTAAACACCCAGCAAGGCGTTCCTCTGTAGAGGGTGGTGATAATAAGATGAGTAGTGAGGGTGGTGGTGTCGGTAAGGCAAGAAGTCTCTCAACCTCCTCCTCAAGTGGCAATAGTACAGGTGCCTCTGGTCGGATAGATATCCTAGCAGTGGGATGGTGGTGTAGGTACGGGCTCATCAGCCTCAAGTGCCTCTGTATCCTCTGCTGAAGGAACAGGTACATCAGAAGGGTCGGCTGGAGCTAGGTGCTCCTCCTCCTCCTCCTCGAAGGGCTCCTCATCCTCATTGTCAGTATCATCATCATCATCATCCCCTCCATCCGCAGGATAATCAGCATGCTCCTCCTCGGAGTCCTCCTCCAGATCCTCCTTCGGATCCTCCTCCGGATCCTCCTCCGGATCCTCCTCCGGATCCTCCTCCGGATCCTCCTCTAGATCATCCTCCGGATCCTCCTCCAGATCCTCCTCTGGATCTGAGTCAGCCACATACCCTGGAGACATGGCAGTAGGTGAATCATCAGGAGGTATTGGCTGCTCCTCAGCTGGGAATACATGCTCATCCTCTAATGGTATATACTCAGGGTATATAGGCTCTGGTACGTAGTCAGGATCATGTGCCTGTGGATCCTCTGGGCCTGGTATGTAATCCGATGAGGGTGGGGCTACTGGCTGAATGGGAAGTCCATTGTATCCGTATACGATAACTCAGGGGGAACCTTCATCGGACAGCTCCTCGTCAGCTGGCCAAAATGCCCTCCCTGGCTCAGAATCGGTATCGACGGATGTGTAGGTAACCATAGATGATGCTGAAGACATGACTGAATCTGTAACACTCAAACAGAGTTTACATTAGTACATATATAAGACCCATAATAATATACTTAATA
>BQNB010142470.1:0-13217 GCA_026074375.1 Tanacetum coccineum | reverse complement strand
GTTTGGCTGGATCATATAAAAGAAAAGTTTTAGGTAGAAAACTAAACTTAGTATAGCCAGTTTCGGTACGCTTCAAGTTGATTCCTTAGTCTTATCGTTTGGAACCGATTTTTTCATGCCAGCTAAAAAGGTGTACGTTTTAAACAATACTAGTAATATCTAAGGCAAATTATTGTTCGTAGTACTTGTGCATTCACATCATCTATCCACATTTAAATTTTATTCTTACTTTAACTTCTTTTTTAGGAAACATTTTGCTATGTGTTATATTTTCAATTTTAAACATTAAGGACACATTATTATACCACTAGCATGGTACCCGTGCGTTGCGGTGACAGGTACCCTGTAATCAAAAATTTTGGCGAACAATATTCTGAATTCAGAGAAAGAATAAGGAGGGAGGATTTGAGAGAACATATATCCAAATTATTAACACAAACCGTGGTTTTGAGATTGTTGTGGCAGATTCGAGTGTGTGTTTTGTGTTGTGTATGTTTTTGATGAATCTTTTATATCAAGTAAGTTTGGGTTGTTACGATATATATATTTTAAATGAAGTGTTACAATATTGTATAGCTCTTACAAATATAGATTTAAAGACACTTGAATTTTTAAATCACATTGATGTTTGTTTTTGTAACTTACAAAAGGTGTTTTAAATTGTCCTAACTAATGTCATTATGTCTATTAGATGTGTTTAAAAATGTTGTAACTTATGCTATTATGTTGTAACCAATACAATCCATTATTAGTAATATATGTTGTCTTAATTTTTTAAGACTTTCTTTTGTGAAAAGACCTAAATACATTATAAAGTAGTTAAGATAATTTTCTGCATTCTTTCGTATAAAAAATAAATAATTGTAAACTTAAACAAGACATTTATAATAGATATAATGTATTGTTTTGATATCAAGGTAATATCAAAAGTAACAAATGAAAGAAATTGATGGAACTTTTTAGAAAGTGACAACTTTATCATAAATTTGACACACCATATTATGAGCGTCTCTCGTATATTTAAAGTTGGCTGGTTTTTTGATACCACCAATGACTAATCGATATCACGTTACTGTTTTCTACCATGCTAACACAATTGTTTAGTGTCAACTTTATATCAATTACGACTTCATACAAAAAGCCTAAAATACACGATGTGATGTAAATAAAGCGTATTTCATGGACCCTTTAAAACTGATACCGCATGATGCATTTTATTGTGCCTTTTGGCTGACAGTTTAGTTCGACGTACCATTAATATTGTAAAATTTTCGTTTTTTTATATCTCAAATGTGGCCGAAATTAGATACACAAAGCTCAATATCTTCAAGTATACATAGATTACTTACTAGACGATTACTCGTGCATGGCGACGAGGTTTATAGCGACAACTAATTATAATTGAGGTATTTTGGTAGTATTTCTTGTAACCTAGTGATATTCTTGTATTATCACTACAACATTTGAGGCATTTGGAGACGACCCAATTCGTCGCCAGAGGTCCAAATGTCGTCATGAGAAGCAATTATTGTTGTAGTGCAACAAATTATAAGGTCATGCTTTCCAGTTCTCTGTCTTTGTAGTGTATATAATATAAGTGTCTGTTAAGAAAGCCCATTTCCATAGTTGTAAATAAGTTTGTTCTGCCTTTTAGTGACTTAATTAGGCCCTTTTTTGAGTACTAATCAACGTGTTAGTTTGATTAGTTTTTGGTCTTTGATCGACTAAAGTATAAATCTAAAGTTGGAGTTGGGGAAGGTTCTAGTCGATTTAAAGCTTAATTAACCATATTAGGTTATTGAATTTTAATATTCATAATGTCGCATTCATATAGGCTTTAATTATATGCTTTAGAAGATTTTCTATGTTAAAAAGGTATCACTTTGGTCACGTTGATTTTGTTTTTAAAGTTTAGTTAGTGATCACTAATAAATTAACCTATACCTAAAAGTACAATTATGTGCATGCAAGTCCAATCGAACCTGACATGCAAAAATAAGGTTTTAGCCTTCAGTTGTGTCTTCAAGAAAATAAGCATTTGCCATTTGGTGACTTGTAAAAGGAGTAACTAAAGGTGGAGCTGGTATAAAATCATATACTTACCTTTTATATACTTACACAAAAGAGTGGGTATATATTATTATTTTTTCTTTTTATGACATAGGTTTCTTAAAAGAAATTCACTAAAGTATAATAGTAAAACATTAAGCTTTTATTCACACTTTGTATAAACTAGCAAAAACTCCAATCTAACGACAGTTTCTGTTGTGTCACTAACTCTGTCACGAATTGATGACTAGATATTTTAGTGGTATATGGATTCAAAAGATTGTGTTTGAAATCTCGACACAATGGATGCCCCAAACTTCAAATTAAGTTTGTTTAAAACTGAACATTGACCTTTGCCTTCCCATGTAGGTTTGTATTCCTTATAACTCTGTGTTTGAAATCTCGATCACAATGGTTGTCCCAAACTTCAAATTAAGTTGTTTAAAACTGAACTTTGACCTTTGCCTTCCCCATGTAGGTTTGTATTCTTAGTAACTCAGAAATTATTTAATTACCCTCAATTTGGAATGCTCCATTATTTTCATTATAGTTAACCAACCAACTCTAACAATTTTCATTATCATTCCTAGCCCTCTAACACACCCAACCAAGCACACCCTAAGTAGCTGTTAATAAAGTTCTCTAAATAAAATTAGTATGTCCTTTACTTGTACCAAATGTACAATTACTCATCTTTAATGTACGTATTTCCCTTTTCATAATTTTTGTTTGAATGCTATAAACACAAAAGCTCTTGATTTAAAGGAAAAAAGTGAAATGTATTATCATTTTATCATCTAAATTAGCATTAGTTAACTAAATTTTTTGATCAAAATTTATGAAAAGAGATACAAACAAGAGGGACACAAGTTATGAAATTAATAGTCTTGTTTAACCCCTCAAGAACTATCCAATATCACTTCTAGTCTCTCACTTAAGCTTCTCCTCTCAAACCATTATAGAACCTCATGATAAACTTCTCAGCAGCCTCATCAACTTGATCACCATCTTCATCACCGTTACTTAACAGAAAAGGCGAGTCTGTTATCCTCAGCTCCTTAGCCATAGGACTCTTCCCAAATCGCAACAATGCGGGCGATGCAGTGGCTCTTTTTAGTATCTCCAAAGCCTTCACAATTACATCATTTGCATCAAGGTGGTAGTGTAATTTGTTTTGGTTTTGAGGGGTGGTGGTGCAACTAAACTTGTTTTCGTCGTTAGACGGTGGCGGTGGAAGGTGGCGAGGGAATGTGGCAACAACCCAATTTTGGTGGTGGTGGAACAAGAGGTTGTGTAACGATTTACCCGCGATTTTTCCACGTTTGATCATCATTTTAAGACTGGTGGTGAATTTTGCTTTTGAAATGCCTTTTTTTAACATGAAGAACATGACACGAATCAAGTTCCATGCTTTTTTAGTGATGATTGGTAGGTTTTGACTCCATTCTCTCTCTAAGGTTTTAGGTTACTTTTGAGAGCGGAAATTCGAGATGTTGATGATTAAAGGAAGAAGTGGGCACTGAGTATTTAACAATGTTTTAAAACCCGGTTTTAAGTTTGACCCCGTTGAAGTGATATCGGGCGGTCACCGGTTCAACCACCGGGTCAAACCGGTTTTACTGCCCAAGAGAGAAGAATAAGTAATTCAGTGGGTTGGCGCAAGAAAATATGTTACTCGACCTCTAGTTTCACTGATGAAGAAAATACATCAACCACACATACAAACAATAAATTACTTGTACACAAAATAAATAAAAATCATTCCTAATAACACACTGCATTAAAAAAATGTATATAATATTACTACTCGTATTTGCTACAAAAAATGTCATTTCAGTAACACCACTTAACTACTCAAAAGTAGACCCTTTGATCATCAATCCTCAAACAAAGCGCACACTATTTGTTTTTCCTCACCTACCATGTTTAAGCTAAACAAAAGGTCAAAAAACCTAGAACTCCATTCTTCACACAACAAGTATCAATCGTTTTTTAGTTCACCCACCAAGTAAACGAATATACTCCGGCGGCCGACGCACAATTAGAAACTGGGATCCGTCGATCTTTAATAAGATCAGCATGCGTATGCTCATCAGTTACATAACCCCGACATGTCCCTGTCAGATCATCTAGTTACATCGTTGTTCATTTTCTATTCATATAAATTGTTGTTTGACCATACCTGTTCACGGTCCGTCGGTATGACCCGGTCCAGTACCAAAACCCGACGGTTTCAATCCGGTTTCAACTGCAGCAAAAACCCTGCTTACGACGGACCGGCAAACACACCGGTTCCGCAGTTCAACCGGTTTCAACCGGGCGGGTTGAACCGTGTTTATAAAACATTGGTATATTAAAGAGAAAAATGAGAACATGAAAAGTGAGAGTGCAATGGTTAATGCGTAATAGGGATCTTAGACATACAAGATACAAGCATAATCAATAATCAGGCTTGGGTCAATACAGTATAACTAAATGTTTTCTGCAAACATTTTTATAGATGTTTCAGCGTGCGAGGTACTCCATGCACAAGTTTTGACAAATGTATTAACGTCGGTGCCCTTTTTCTACGTTAGAGAAAACATGTTTTGATGCGGTATTCAAAAAACGTGTGGGTCATAAAAAATGCCGAGATAACCGTAATTGATTGTATTTTGATTCTAAGAGACCAAGAAAAGATATACTTGTGAGGAGATAAAAAAATAAATTACATTTGGATTGATTGGATCTTTGATTCAAAACTTGCTTGAAAAACACGTTGTGATTTCCGTTTTTTTTTCTTTATCTTATTTGCAGATATTTAGCTTAATAAAATTTTACGCCATTACAAAAGAAAGCCTAACTCGATCCCTCGTTCTACATTTTTAACAATTAAGTATCATCTTGACTTATTGTCTCTATTAAAGCGTATCAAGTCGACCCCTAAATACAAAAATATTGACTTGATTAATGTTGTGAATATCGACCACAATCCGAAAATCTAGCGCGGATTACACGAAAACCCGAATACGAACAAGCAAGCACGATATGTTACATTGACAGAAAAGTAAGACCGCACAAAAAAATATCATCGAACCAAACGTTATTAATTAAACTGAAAATAAGAAGATACAAAGACCCCTCCCCCCTCACCTCTTTGGTGTAGAGATAGGGGAAGAAACCAACCCTAAAAGGTTGAAAACCTAGCACAGCTACAAGGTAGAAACCAACCAGTCGACTTCTTCTTTTTAATATGCCCTACCCTATGGTATATATAAATATAGTTGCATGAACCGACATATATGAATCCTATTTTGGGCTACACTGGCAAAGTTCACCTAAACACCCTATAACCCATTAACTAATATGAATACTAACATATAACAATTTCTTTACCTAAGTATCATGATTAAGCCTTCTCCGATACGGCCAACAACATCAACCAATATTGGAGACTCAACTAGGACACCTTTGACAAGGCACCTGTAGCAATACCCGCTGCCATCTTTAGCTCGAATCCTGACTCTATTGCGAGTCCCTTTAGCCAAATAGTCTCCTTTGCATCCTCCGTAAGTGTCATGTACGTCGCTTCAGTTGTTCACAAAGCCATCATGTACAACATCATAGCTTCTCAGTTTCCTGCACATCCTTGTATCATAAACCTGTACCTTGTGATTGATCTACCCATGGCGTAGTCAAAATCCATAAAAACCTGTACGTATGTCTATAATCCACGATCAAACCCATCCAACATACCCACATCTACCAATGCTATGCCATGTCTCGTGCAGACCATTTGATACTCCTGGCTTCCAACCTCATATATACATGACCACTTACCATTCTTTTCAACATTACAGTCCTCTGATAGACTACCCTTCAACGATAGTATAGAGTGTCCCTCCAAAAAAGTCTGTACTAACTTCCTGTTGTAAAACCTGGACTGTGACACCCTCAGAGTATTACCACTCTGATCTTTGACGATCTCCATACCAAGTATATTTTCCTTTTCTTTATCCAACAAATCTTTGGTAGCCCAGATCTCAGCCTTGCATCCGCAAGAAAAACCATATCATCTATATAGAGAAATAGATGTATGAACATACCTGGTGTATACTCTCAGTAATAGCCATCGCTGTCGTCACTGCATTTCTTGCAACCGTTGCTGAGCACATACACATCTGACCGAGCATCCATATCATCTTTCAATTCAGCCTTCCACTTAGAAATCACCTCACAAGCAACTGTATTATTGAAAGTCAATGACTCATGTGCATATATCTTCCCCACTGCAGCAACTGCAAAAGCAGTCTCATTACTGTCTTCTCTATATTGAATAGTTCCCATACAGAGTGTTGCTCCCTATCACGTGCTGGATGATAGTATATCAAATCCTGAGTTTGTACTTCCTGTGAACCACTACACGATCGCATTCCCCATGAGGTCCACCTCAAATGTATGACCGTATCCTGTGGTTCCCCACCTCAAACACATCTCCTTGAAACACCTACATTGAATCCCGGAACCTACACCAGAACCAATGAAGTTTCTTGTATTCCGCTCTTTCATGAAACCCATATCTGGTAAAGCACTACCTTTGAAGTAACATCATCTAACCTCTAAAGCTTTATTACCCACTATACATTTACGGTATCCCAGGAATATGCACTTGACCTTAACCGGTTCAAGCATCCCTTGCTTAATAGCAAGCCAACCAAAAAACCCTAACATATCTATAGGTGTCTTAAATCCAATCGCTGATGATGGTGACCTATTCACTAGATATGTAGACATGGTTGTATCCTCTGCCCAAAGAACCTTGGACAGACCAGACTGAATCAGAAAACAACGTACCTTACTAAGAGATGTCACGTCGTTCTCCTTAACCAACCCATACTGGCTGTTGTATCACTTCACTGCAACACCCAAATGTTTGTCGAAACACCACTCTTCTTCGTACATTGTTGTGTAGACCTCTGATTTTTTAAAATCAAGAACATTACCCATCTTGATCTTCCACCCAGTCTGATATTCCTTTTCCTGCTCCTTTACCAAGCAGTCCGTGTTTGTCTTTTCTTCAGGTTGTTTGTCCTCCAACCGTCTTTGAGCCACTGCAGTATCATCGTTACTAACCTGAAAAACCTCAGCTTCACGATCCCCTTGAGCTCCCTGCAGTTCCACCTCAAACCAAACACGTTTTTCATCATGTACTCCATGGACTCCTGTTTCAACACCAGGACCAAGTTGTTTGAACCCAACTTGTTTTGAACCTTCATGCTTTTGTACAATATTCCCATCGAGCTTTTCGATGTTTAACCTAGTATTCGTATTAGCCATTCTTTTAACCCTTTGCTAACCGTTTAACCTTTTGTGAATTTACCTACATAAAACATGATCTAGCAAAGTAACATGTTTGTAAAAAAAACCTTCCTTTATCGATATAACCCTAAGAATAAACCTTCTTAGATATCGATCAAACCAAGAAACCCTTCAAAAAACAAAACCCCTTCTTAATCAAATATCGATTAAACCTTGGAAATCACACCATCCAATCAAATCGACAACCCTTGATTCAAAAAAGTACCTGACGCTTTTTGAAGTAGCCTTTGTTGTACTTTTATTTTTGAAAAACAATTTCTTGTAACTTAAGAAACCTTGCAACCTCGATAAGTCTTGGACTTATTCTCTGACCTTTTGTTTATTCTGATAACCTTGTGATATAGACCTCACAACACCGAATCAAACAAAGTACCTTGTGCAATAACTCCCTTAAGTCTTCTACACATTGTCGCGGATCCAGACAATCAAAGAACTCAAGAACCTTTACCTGTCGATACCTCGTGCTTATGTTACTGACCAAGAACAATAAACAGTAACCACCTTCTTTTGTCGATCGTTGGAAACCCAAAAACAAACCGTCTTCTTCTTCAACGAAAACCCGATCAAAAGAACCTTCGATATTGATCCTAGACTTTCAAGAACCTTCGACCAAGCTCTTGATACCACTTGTTGGAATATCAACCAACAATCCAAAAATCTAGCGCGGATAACACGATAACTCGAAGACAAACAAGCAAGCACTATATGTATAAGTTGACAGAAAAGTAAGACTGCACAAGAAAATATCCTTAACCAAACGTTTATTGATTAAGCAAGAAAAGAATGAAGATACAAAGACCCCTTCCCCCTCACCTCTTTGTTGTAGAGATGATGGGGGAAGAAACCAACCCTAAAAGGGTTGAAAACCTAGCTGCTGCTACAAGGAAGAAAACAATCGACTTCTTCTTTTTAATGCCCTACCTTATGGTATATATATAGAGTTGCATGAACCGACATATTGAATCCTATTTTGGTTAAACTTGGGCTAAAGTTTCACTAAACACCCTATACTATTAACTAATATGAATACTAACATATAACAATTATTGCCACTCAAGGTAAGTTTATTTTACTTTATATACAAAGTAGGTTTTATTAATGTGATCACGTTTTAAACGGTCCAATAGGTGTCATATTGTGCTCACCCTTTAGTCTAAGAAATATATCATTCTTTTATAAACCTGATGTCATTGTTTAGCAAAACAAGTATGAGTTAAGGTATTTACATAGAAAAGGCGTTCCGCAAGGCATTTAAGGTCCTTGTCGGGGTGACGCCAGTGAATCCATTGTACGCCGAGGTATCTTACATGTTCTCCAAAATGTTTATGATCGGTTGTTTATAAAGTACCGTTCAGAAGAAATAACATACATCATATATAGTACGATAATCAAAATGTTTCGAGGTTATCTGTTTACTTAGCATAGGAGGTTTGTGACAATAATGGACCCTTTTCGAGAATAAATATTCATGGAAAGACACAAAGTGATGTTTTTCGGGCTTAATTAAAGGGTTTAATCAAAGTAACGATTTTTGTCATATAACATGTTTGATTGGCCATATACAAAAACGTACGTCAAACTGGTACCATTTTGGTTCGGCTTCTTCTTTACAAAAGTTGGCTTTTTAAGTGTTTCCACTTTAATGTATACATAGATGCTGTACATCACATGACATCATGATTGAATAAGCACTACAAGAAAACTAAAAGTTAGCTGATCTTGTGGCCGCTTTCATCAGCTCGTCTCGTAAACATCACGAGGAAGACAAATCGTGTAAAATAATAATTAAAAGGAAAACAAATCGCGTAAACATCACGAGGAAGACAAATCGCGTAAACATGACAAGCACAAGAAAAAACTGTACATGTATTTACAAACAAAATTAAAAAATAATGTCAGTGAAAGTAAAAAACAGGTGCCTTACATAGGGGTGCTGATCGGTTCGGTTATCGGGTTGTTCGGTTAATTCAACCTGAAAACCGAACCAAACCGAATCAAAAACCGAATTTGAATTCGGTTTGGTTTTCGGGTTGACCCGAATAACCCGAATTTCATCATTTATTTTAAAAAAAATAAAAAATTTACATAGAAATATTTATCTGAGGTTTCGGTAGGAGTAGATCTACTAGTAAAAATCAGAAAACACAAAAAACAAGAAAAGTAGCTTGGTGATTAAAAAGGAAATTGTTAATAATCATGAATTGAAAAGAATTGTTACAATAGGATTGTAATGAAATGCCTGAAATGAAATGGTTACAAGTAATTGGTATTTATAGAACTAACAACTGAAAAGTAAATGATCATAACAGTCTTTCCCGCCCAAATGAGAAGCTAACTGAAATTTGACTTTGTTTGACTTTCTTCTTTGACCTGGTTCATATCATTCCACTCTCCTTACTCATCCTTATTTGATGGTATCCTGATCTAAAATCTAGTTTAGTGAACACATGTACCCCAAACAACTCATCAATCAGCTCCTCTATAATGGGAATGGGAAATTTGTCCTTCACAGTCTTCCTGTTTAAAGCTCTATAGTCCACACACATTCTCCAAGTTCAATCCTTCTTCTAACCATAACAATTGTGCAAGAAAAAGGACTAAGACATTATTCCCTTATAAACCTCCACTTTTATGTATCTCATGACCATGGCTCAATACCCCCGCATCTTTTTGTAGAGGATGTCTAAAAGGTCCTGATGTTATTAGGGGCAGTGTCCCTTGGCAAATGGAATTCTAGATCCATGTCCTTCTAATGGGGAGGTAAAGATTTTGTTACAAGCAAACACAATTCATACTGTGCAACAAGGGCTTAAAGAAGAATGAACATTATTAGTTCAATTGGTTATACTGTACCCATGACTCACTTGAAATACCAGAAGAAGGTATACACACAATGCCATGGAAAACAATTTTTTATTTTTTGGGCCACCCAATTTGCTTGCCTCTGCATCCATTGTAGTGCACTTGTGGACTCCCCTAAGGATTACCTTCTTACCATGATACATAAACCCATTCTTAGTTTTAACAAATTACAACACTGTCACCCAAAGTGGCTAACCATTGTACTGCCTAACACCATTTCATACCACCCAAAGGAACAGCACATGCAGCATTTGGAATATTCTCCCTTCAACTTCCAGTTAATCCTTTGCACACATAGGTTACGTTGAGAAAATTTCCACCAGGAACGTTATCTTGTAGTGGATAAACTCTCATTAAATGAGCAACCCAACTGTTTTGCTGTTGACACACTAGAAAGTTATGAGTACCTTCCACATCAATCAAAATATTCACAGTCTATATTGTTAATCTATCCCTTAACCCTCATTGTCCTGAAAAGATAAAATACCCCTGACAATGGCATTTTTAAGAGAAATTTGTGGGGTGTGCAGCTACATCTGACTCAATTATGAGAAATCATTATGGTCATCAATGACATTTTTCCCTGCATTATCCACACAGCCAAACAACGACCTTCATAAACTGTTCCGCCAATTCTTCCTCTAATTTCTCCACTTCCCTCATGATCTAAAGAGAATAAGCCTCCCACTGCAATTATGGCCAGTGCACATACTTTTGATCACAATAGAAATATTGATTCTTGGCTCTTTTATCATCTAATTCTTTCTGAGTCAACTGTTTCCTATATTGGGACATTAATGGACACTGGTTTTGTTCTATATAGGAGTGGTAGTTCACATTTGCCCCATTGAACTATGAATTTCTGAGCAAAATTGTTTATACCTAGTTTAATGGCTGGGTAGCAAGACTTAGTGATCTTTTCTTGACACAAATAGGTTTAGATTTCTTGTAGCTTTGACAAACAATAAGCATCCTTAAACTTTGTGGCTTAAACTCCTCACGTACATTTTCAATCACTTATCCAATCCCTCTCAAAAGAAACTAACTGCTAGTGCTTTAGGGAGATTCCACCTTAGTATGATCACATCAAAAGCATCAATATACAATTGACCACCAATCCCTCTTTTTGCCTAATCATTTTTCAAACCCAGACATAGGATCTTTCATAGTTAATACTGAATCTTTATAACAAAGCCATCAACATACAACCTACCCAATTCACAATATTCCCTATGAATTCAGTAAAAAACACTGATGATGCCAGTCTAAAGCATTATCATATGCAAGTGTGCCTAAGCCAATTTCACTTTGGTCCCCTTCTTCCATATCATCCACCTTAAAGAACATGATTACATCTATACGCCCAACCAGTAGCTCATCACCATAGAACTTAGAAATTCAATTTTGCTATCCTACACATTCTTGTGTGTTAACATTCCATTGGGATTAGTAAAGTACCAGTATCACCCTGTGACCCATGTACCTTGACAGCTAAAGCATCATTGCCTCAAACAATACCCCATTCACAGAGTGTTCAAGTTACTCCTTCTCTCCAATTGTATCTTTGAATGGATCTTGTTACAATCCCAATGCAGTTGAAATTGATTCATTAATGAAGGTTCCATGGTTTTTATCTAATTGTATTGCTTGTGGAACCCGTGATTTGCCTTGTATTCACCATGGTTTTGAGTGGATTTATGTTGTTTTTGGTTCAAGAACTTGAATAACGGTTTTAATGGTGATTTTGAACGGTTGTAACAGAATCTGGTGAGTAGTTATAACAGAATTTGAGCACAATCCAGGATGGAATGGCTCTGATACCAATTGTTGTGATCCAACCTGATCTCAATCAGTGAAATGGAGGAGGATCTTACTAGTAATCAGAAAACTCAAGAAATAAGAAAAGAGCTTTGGTGATTAAAAGTGATTTGTTATTGAATCATGAATTGAAAGGAAGTTTGTTACAAGAGAGTTGTAATGAATTGCCTGAAATGAAATGGTTACAAGTAATTGGTATTTATAGAACTAAAAATGAAAGTAAATGATCATAACAGTCTTTCCCGCCCAAATGAGAAGCTAACTGAAATTTGACTTTGTTTGACTTTCTTCTTTGACCCGGTTCACATCAAAAAAATTACATAGAAAGATTTATATGAGGTTTCGGTTCAGATTGCCAAACCAAAATCCAACCCGAAAATCGAATTCGTAGTTTGGTTCGGTTTTGGAAAATTCGGTTTGATTGTTTTCTTTTCGGTTTTTTCGGTTTTTCTGCTCACCCCTAGCCTTACATAATAAATAAGAGTCACAAAAGATAACAAGATGTTTCACTGACTCAAAAACGTAGTCGATAAATGTGAAGCATTTAGAAAACATATATTGAAACTAGAAGAAAAAGTGTGAGAAAAACTTTAGAGCATTTTGTGACACATTTTGTTCTCTAAAAATGACAATGACAATTATCAACACTTTCGAATTAGTTTGAGAAAACTAGAAATTTTACTATTCTTATAAACTAGAGTCAGTAAATGACTGGTTTGTGTCACTAAATACGTTTCGTCTCTAAGAGACAATTTCTATTTAGTCTAGCTAAAACAAAAACTGTGGAAGGATCTTTGCCAATGATGAAGCTTAGGAAATTTTTAATTCAACGTAACAAAGGAATTAGATCTGATTAACCTGTTGAATCAAATTCAAAGTTCAATTGGACATGGTGGTTTGAAGAGTTATTCAAACGACTTCATTTTCACTCAAATGTTCATTCGCAAATCGGCCCTAATAAACATATAAACGAGTTTAATCATTTATGATTCTTCACAACAACTACAAAAAATGAAATAAAAATGCTATTCGTTCTTCTTAAAATATGATGATGTAAAAAGATACTCCATCCGTCCCATATTAAGTGTCCATTTTTGACTTTTTAAAGTCTTTTTTCTTCAACTTTGACC
>BQNB010142469.1:0-11525 GCA_026074375.1 Tanacetum coccineum | reverse complement strand
TGAGGCTAATATATCATGAAAGATATATTTTATTGTCAAGGTTCGGTGTCATGAGCTCAATGAGATAGAATTTGATATATGGCTTATCCGATCAACAAGTCTCTCGATGAATTATGCTTGTGTTCTAACATTTAATCATATAAACTCTATGAATTCACTCAACAATTTTGTTGACTTTTAAGCATGTTTTATCTCAGGTAATCAGGGTTGAAGACTTGGAGCGGCATGAGGAGGAGCTTGCGCGAATTTATTTTGTTAAACTGTTTTTAAGTTCCGTTCCTCAAACTACATTTAAATTATGTTGGTGGTTTCTAAAACTTGTATGTTGATTTGGTTAAGATCTGTGGGACGACTTTTGCACTCTGATCTTACTTTTGGAATGGAACATGTTTGACAACGTCTCTTTTGAGTCGTTCTTTTGTAATTTATGCGTAATTGTGCCATTAGTTAACACCCAATTGTTGGTTCCGCTGCGTATGAAATTGGGAGTGTTAAAAACTGCATGCTAAAATTCAAGTTAAATGAGAGCATGAATGGCTAGTCCCTCATATGCATAAATAGAACTTCATATACTCTATCCAATACCTAAGTACATTGCTACTTATAGGCATTCTAAGAGAGTAGGAAAGTAAATAAATCGCTATTTGCTATCTACTGGTAATGTAACACTTACAATGTTGACAAATCCAGTGGGAGTTTTGCGTTTTATTACTGAAAAAACATTCATGTAATGTTGTCAAGTTCAGTGGCAGCTACAAGATTTATTTCTTTGTTAGTTGCCCTTATTATTTCTAGCTTGCTTTGAAATAATTCATTACTTTCCGACTATGAACGACAGTAGTTTAAGAAAAATTGCATTTTATTTTATAGGTAACACGTTGCCTTTCCGATGTTGCTTTCCGAAACGTTATCTATAGAATAATAATCCACAATTCCTTATTAAACGTTATGGTTCGAAATCTACTTGTAATATCTATGACACTATCATATTGTTTGTACTTTCGAGCGCGTGTCATATTATATTAAATAATGTTGTCCTATACACAAGTGGGAGAAATCTTAAGTTTGCGCAAGGAACAACATATAACAATATGATTATTGGTTTCTCTTGACCGCAAGGTAAGAAAGCTAATAAATCTACTAGGACTTAAACACACACGATGTTTGTTGCCTTATTACATTTAAATGTCAAGATATATTATAAAGCTACTTCAGTACATTGATTACATGTTTTAGTCAATATAATTATGGTTCGATCATAAAATCATAATTATGAAGTATGTAATTAACTTGAAATTACTATTGAACTCAAAAGTTTGCGTTCATAATTACTTTAGTTAGGATAATTATGTTCTTGTTAAGAAATAATTATAAAGTCCTTGAATTTATCAATGACTCATAACATAAAGTAAGTAGTAAAATTTTTATGTCTTCTTGGTAACACATGAACAATAAGGTCCTTGAATTATTCAAAGACTTATACTGTGTACTTGACATGTTCTGTTTTCTTAAAACACATGAACATAGAGTTATTGTACTATTCAAAGATATGTATGTTATAGCATGCATTTGGTTTTAAAATACTATGTATTCAATTTGGCTCGACCCAATTGGTAAGTATTTGATCCAAAGAGAATTAAGTTATCTAGGGAATTCTGATGGAGTCTCACAATTCCAATACTCATAGAATACCACTTTATTATGGTATGTCTAATGCGTTGAAACAAACTATATTCATATTGTTTGATTTCTGATAACTTTAATTGCTCTACCTCTAAAATCAATCAAGGTTAGAATTTTACGTGTGTCATGGATACACTCAATATAGTTTCAACCTAGAAGGTATTCAAGTCATTATCTATTTATGAATTGGGATGAATCCCATTATGTCTTGATTAAAGTTCTAAAATTTGTTAATATCTTATGAAGCATATTATTAACAAGCTAGAGATGAGAACTTAAAATGTGTTTTATAGATTTTAGGTAATACTAGATTTTACTTTTCAGAGCACAAGTAGATTTTAGGTAATACTAGATTTTAATTCAGCAGGTTAAAGTTTGAGTTAGCTTTTACTTTTCAGAGCACAAGTAGATTTTAGGTAATACTAGATTTTTTTGCACTTATTTTGTAGTAATTAGATTGTTTAAGTATCTGTTTTTAGCTTTGAAATTAGCATTTTGTCATTTTCATTAAAGTTTTGAAAAACCAAAAATAATGTAAATTGAAAAATCACTTTTTTCATTTAGCATTTTCTTAGAGCATTTGATATTCAAACTAAGTTTCAAAAGCCGTTTTAAGTAGAGTGGAGGATAGATTTTCTAGTGGTAAAGATAAATAAGCCAAAAGGTTCCATTTGCTAATTGGAAATTAAGGTCAAAGTTGCCTCTTAGGACTGTTTGGGTTAACAGTTTTTGTCAAAATGCTTATTTGAGAATTTTTAGCTTATAGCTTGTAGTTTTAGCTTTATTCCTACTCAATCTAGCTTATTAGGTTAATCTTCAGTAGTGAATAGCTTATTCAGGTCAATTTTTAGCTTATTTTGCATTTTCTTAAAAAATCCAAAAACATAGTTAATCTATACAAGTAGTCTTTTCAGTTAGCTTTTTAAGTGCTTGATAAGTGTAAAATACACATATCTATTTATACCTAAAATAACCCAATTAAACCCAAAACAGACCAAAAGTGGCAAAAATATGCTTGTATTTGTGTTTTGTGTGTGCAGGTACGGATAAATCAAAAATCACAAGAAAACAGTCAAAAGCAAGCAAGCACGGACACGAGAATCAGAAGAGTTCAAAAAGAAGCCAAAGATCCAAAGCCTTAGCCAATTTTCATCTACAAGGGCCAATCTTGCAATTTCTGAAAGATCTTTATAGCTTGAAAGAGAGGAAAGAAAGAGATGGGCCATTTGTTTTAAACTTCCAAAGGTTCAACAGTTTTTTACTGTCGAAGTAGGGGCGGAAAACACATTACTATTTCACCCATTCTTTTCATTTCACCCCCATGGTAAATCAAGGGGCAAATAGAAATTAAAGGGTGCGTTGGTCAATTCAAGGAAGCTCAAGCACAAATGCAAGGACAAATTAGTCTAATCAAGGGGATACTTATCTTAGCTCAAGCTCAAAGGCCACGTAATCAATGGTGAAAGCACACATTTATGTGGGTTTTTGTACTAAAATACTCACAAAAGAAGCACAAACGTCACATCAATGGAATGACACGCTGGCAATCCTCAGGTGTCCACATTTTGATCAAACGGCCACAAAAGGATCTCAAATGATTGAAGAAATGAATGGCAGAGATTGAAAGATTGGAGAGCAGGGCTAGAGATCCTAGAAGCTTCTTTCAGAGCTATAAATAGGCCTCATTCTCACACACACAAGAGTCTCCTGGCTCTTTTTCATATCTAGTTTTTAGTAATTTAGTTCGTATTTTTCTTTAAATGTAATTTTCTTTTTTCAAGTATTGTAATCAGCTTCTTTAATTAATGAAATTCAGTTTTTAGTGTTTTAAATCTCATTTTCTAAGCTCTCATTTTAAGTCATAAGCTCTCTTAATAAGCTAAAATTGTCTCAATAAGCTCATATTAAGCTCTTTCAGTCTATAAGCTGAAATAGAGCTGTTTGAATTCAATATTAATCTTATCTAAACCTTAAATCAGTTAAACCTATTATGGATCTTACTAAATTTGAGCTTTTGGAAGGGGATCTTAACTTGGAAGAGATCCCAAGGACTTTACTCTAGCTTATCTAATAAGCTAGGGAGCTTGTAGCTGCCATTATTGGTTCCTCTTGTTTAGCTAGAGGAGTTTGTAAGTTTCTCTTTTATTTTCCTTTAAAATTCTAGTTTTAGATAATGATAATATTGCTTGCTATGTTTAGATCTGCTTATTTGCTTATTCTCTTTGCTTGTTAGTGTTTAAATATCTCTTCTAGTGCTATTTAGTTATGTGTTTTCATCTGTTTTTGCTTAAATAGTTATAGATCATTAGTTACTAATTTCTGTCATAAAAACTCATAAAATCCAAAAATATTAGATTAATTAGTTAAGATCTTAGATTAAGGCTTAATCAGTTGTTTGATCATGATTGTTAAGTTTGTTTTAAGCTAGTTTTTATCTGGTATTTAGTATTTGTTCATTAGATTTCTCTTTAAAAGCTTTACTCAAACCTGTCATAGTCTTAAAGGGGTGTTTGGTTTAGTGCACTCTTAATTTTACACTAGCAGTACTAACATAAGTTAGTACTGCTGAACCTTTGCACTACCAGTACTAACTTCCAAGTTAGTACTGCTTTCACAAGTTAGTACTGTTAGCTTAGATTTTGGCTAATTCAGTAGTATTAAGTTTAGCTATAGCTTATTATGAATTTAGCTTTAGTTTTCATTTTCTAGCTTATTTCATAGCTTAATTTTGTTCTTAAAAGTCAAATTGCATCAGCAGTTCTTTCACTTGAAAGTACTGCTGAACTTTTACACTACCAGTACTAACCTCAGTTAGTACTGTTGTGTTCTTAGCTTAATTTAGAACAGTAATTTTAGGATTTAGTTTATAAAACTTTGTAGAACTTAGGTTTTTATATAGCTTAATATAGTTTAAGTCTTTAATTTCATTCTCTAGCTTATTGTCTTAGCTTATTTTTGCTGTCAAAAAAATTAAAAAGCCAAAAACAGTACTTAGAAACTTTAGGATTTAAATTTGTTAATTTAGCTTATGGATCTAGATTTCCTAGCTTAATTAGATAGATTATAAGTAGTTTTATAAGTCCTTAAAGTTTTAGAGTCTAGTTTAGCCTTATAAGCCTTTAAGCTCATTTGGAATTTAGTGCTACTTTGCTTATTTCCTGAGTTTGCTTAGTCCATGCTTAATTTCAGTAGTTTAAAAGCACTTCTAGCTTTAATTTCTTTTCATTTTTAGAATAAGCACATCATTAGCTTTCTAAATCACTTTTCCTTTTTAAATTTAAGCTTTATTTGAGCTCACAATCGCTGTTTTAGTAAAACTTAGCCCAAACCCTTAGTTTCTGTAGCAGCTTATTAATAAGCTCTTTTTAGAGCTTATCTTTGAGTTTCAGACTATAGTGCTTTTGTTAAAGTTGTTCTCCCTAGCTTCCTTTACAACTTTGCTTCTTTGAGTTTTTCATTTTAAGCACTTTTTCAAATCTCACCTTAATTCGGGCCTTAATTTGTGATCGGGGTAGATTCTCAGGGTAGAAAGTGTAACTTTTCGATCTTAGTTGTTTTTCAGTTAGTCCCTCCGTTAGTCTGTTAGTTTCTCTGTTAGTCTCTTAGATCTTTGCAATATTAGTCCATTAGTTAAGTTTTTAATTAGTTTATTAAGTTTTCATTAATAATTAGGGTTAAGTTTTAATTAGTTCGATTAAACTTTTATAAAAAGATAAAAATTAGGGCTTTTATTTTTAATAATTTTCGGCAATTTTTCTTTATTTAGTGAAATTTTAGTTTGTCTACTTGCTTAATTGTCATTATTTGTTGCTTCTTAATTTCGTAGTAATAGCTTATCCAAAATATCTTTGTTCCATTCAAATCAGAATCCGAACCTAAACGTGGTTTCAATTTCACTAGTCGTTGGGGAAACGACCCGGGTGATCATACTTACCCGGTTAAACATACGTATTTTATATTATATTATATATATTTTTGAGAGTGAATTTTATCAAGGGTAACTTGGTAATCTTCTTAATTTCTCTTTTAAAAGTATTATATTTTATATATATTTTAGGTATACAAAACTACGAACCAACATGCAATTAAAGATTTTTTTGTTCTTCCTTGCCATCTTATCTTGATAATGAACAAATCAAGAAATTAGGATCATTGTTTTCAGTAGGTGTTTTGTGTGTTGATGGTTTCTGGATGCTGGAACTGATTTGAGTAGGTGTTTTGGGTGTAGATTCACTCAATTGAATATGGGTCGGTGATATGGATGAGTTAGTGGACAGGTGTTCATATGAGAGAGATATAGTGGGGGCGAGTGAGTAGGAAGCAGATCTCACACAAAGAGAGAAAGGGAAGAAGGTGAGTGGGAGGATACAAAGTGGGCGCATGAATGAATTTTATGGGAGCAAAAAATCGGTAGTTGGCTTTTATTATTCGGGTTGGATTTTAACCGGGTTTGTCGGGTTTTCAGGCCAGAATGAAAGTTTCAGACAGGGTCATCAGGTTCAGGCGGGTCAACCCACCGCTGCATTAAATGCAGCTCGCTTCCTAATTTCTAACCTTTAATAAAAGTTATCTATTATACTAAAAGATACAGCCTATTAATTTAATGGGGTTGTATCTATTAAATGCTTGCACTCATTTTGTGACTTCCATTCTGTAGTATCTATTAAATTCTAATGGTAAGGAGCATTCAATTCAATTCATGGCTGATTTGTAATATGAAGAGGTATGGCTTTGCGGTTACAGGTCCATGAATGCAGTGAGTGAAGTATCCAAGTGTTTAATATAAAGGTGAAGTGATCTGCGGTTATATGTCCTTGAATGCAGGGAGTAAACCTTCAATGGAAGCACCTAAAAACTCTATTCAATCTTCCAGAATCGCCGAAGAAGATGAAGTGTGCCTCTCAAAGATTTAATGTTGAATCTTAATGATATGGACCTACTTATCAAAACTAGTAAACAAACTCTCTGATCTTTGGTTGTGCTGTGAAGATGTGATTCTTATTATAATATGTGTGTGAAAATCATTTATTTTTATCAGGTAATAAACCCCTCTTTTTTAATTCTTGCTTAATTTGTGTTTGATTTTACTATAATCCAAAATATGGTTTTTTTGTAAACTGTAATTTGTGATGTAGCTTTTTTATTTTCTTAGTTTATTTGATGAATTAGGTGTTAATTATGATGTTTAGTATTTACGCATACCAAGTGTTTGTTTTTATGCCTCACTGAAATTTGCTTACACTTCAAGAGATTTGAAGTTTTAGATGGATTGCATGCATTCAAAGGAAAATGGATCCCATACACAAGACGTTTCTATATAATGCCTCAAGATTTTTTTGATGCCAATGCAGCGTTAGGGTCATAAAGTGTTCATGAGGATTTACAAGAACGGGTTTATGGCCACAAATTGTTCATGAGGATTTACAAGAACGAGTTTATTATGATCGCATAATGGCGCATGATGTGGATTTACAAGAACAGGTTATGTTTGATTTAATTTAAAACTTATTTTCTAGAGTTTCTTCTTCTTATGCTCAAGTGTCGTTTACTTTTTCAAAATTATGACAGGAAGAAAAGCCAGCATCATTTTGCTATTGGTATTATGCAACAAGCGGTTGTACGTGTTTGTGCACCAGTTCTTTAGAACACCCACTGGGATACCCTTGCAAGGCAGAAGGTGATTTTTTTACACTTCCTACACTCTTTATTAGAACTTTGATCACACAAAAAGGCATTCCTTAAACATCAACATTGCTCGAGAGCTTGAGTCCATGATTTATAGTTTTTGGCTGGGCGATTAATTATCTTGCTTTGGAGGTTTTTGGTCTGAATGTAGGTCGCTTGGTAGCAGATATGTCTTTTAATAGTATCTTCGTAGGCATTATTTTAGTCCAGTGCAATCTTTTACACGTATTTGAGACAACAACAATAATACCTCAAACATCCATTCCCCTACAACAGTGTTTGGAACCTTACTTATCTTAGTAACTAAATTGTAATGATATATGTGCGTGGTCTATTATCTGCTATTAATGTGTGATTTATTTTTTGGACACATGAACCAAATGAATTGGAGTTCAGCACATCAGACTTTTATCGCGTTTTGGCTTCCAAAAAGTTCAAAGGTGAGGACATTTAGTAAGTTGTATACTTTAAAAAATAAACTTTAGAGGACTCTTACCTTATTCGACTCATTTGACCTATTACCTTTTTATTTACCCAATGAGGTTACTAGCCGTTGTGTTAGAAAGCATTCGCTTAATGATAGCCCGACATCGGTTTATTCCGATGGTGCATCAACAATAGCAAACACACTTGAAGCCAAAAAAAGCCTCAAATGGTCAAATTACCGCTGAAACATCTTCTGCACTTGGAAACCTCAACCACATGTATTTTTTTATAAAACGTAAAAATACAATTATTGTGCATATCATACGACAGATTGCATTTGATGTAACATACCCTTTCATTAGTTTTAATGTTCGCCACCAGATTATTAAATCAGGCAATTTTAAAGTTCACCGTTTTCTATGACAACTAGCAAGTAACTTTAACTCTATTTTCCCATGATGCAAAATGGGTCACATTTGTTTAAAGTGCCATGGTTTCTTGCGCTTATTGATGTTAGCTTAACTATCTAACGACTGGGCATATGTATAGTTAAACATATTGCCCAGAAGGCGTGTTGTGTACTAATTGTTGGAAGCATAATTTTTCCATAGGATATGTAACAGTAGTTGGTTATAGCCTTGTGAAAATAAATGTAAACTTGCATTTGACCTATGATATCCAATGAAAATAAGGTGTTAGATGTGTGTAATTATGTGTTAAAAACCCATCAGATCAGTTCTCAGCTATAATGTTTTGTAATAATTCTTAACTTGACGATTGAATAGCATGACCTGTGTGGTATTAGTCTATCTCTTTGCATGGTTAGTTGTAATTTTGTTTTAAGGAATTTATTGTATTTAGTTGCGGCTTTGGTGATGTCCTTAGGTGCTTAACAATGTAATATGCTTAAGTTTCGAAACAAAAACTAAATATGTATGAGATATCTTTATAAAATATTTATGCATAAATTCTTTTGGTAGTGTGAAGTAACGTCTTCTGATTGTTCCACAGTAATTCTTAGAAGAAATCCTAGAAACGATGGAGCTTTATTCTATTAAGGATGCCTTGGTTGGCATTCATGGAGTAAGTGGTCTTTCAACAGAGCAACGTAAGAGGCTCACAATTGCTGTGGAAGTTGTCTCAAATCCATCTATTATATTCATGGATGAACCTACAACGGGTCTGGATGCTAGATTAGCTGCCATTGTCATGCGGGCTGTGAAGAATATAGTTGATACAGGAAGAACGATTGTTTGTATCATTCACCAACCGAGCAATGACATATTTGAGTCCTTTGATGAGGTAAAAAAAATATACTTGAATACTTTGGTAAAGATTATATTAGGTTGTTTAACTTATGGTTTTTGTTATTAGTTTGTCTTTGTTGTTATTATTAATATCGACTATCATAGAGACTAATTTTATGATATAAGTTTGCCAAACATAATCTCATCCATGTCCCTGCAGTTAATCCTGTTAAAAAATAGAGGACATATGATCTATTGTTGGCTACTGTGTCGCAATTCAAGTAGGGTCATCGAGTACTTTAAGGTTAGTTAACCTCAGAACAGATGCACATATCAGTTAAAAACTAACAAGTCGATCAAGTATTATCTTAGGCTCACGTGATATTCTTCTTTAATAGAGCATTCTAGGTGTGGTGAAAATTAAAGACAACTATAATCCAGCAACATGGATGTTGGAGGTTACTTCGACATCAATGGAATCTGAACTTGGAGTTGATTTTGCAAAGATATATTTTACTTCGACTTTGTATGAGTAAGTTACACCTTGAGCCATGTTGTTTGTTTTAGACCATTTAATCTCCATCTGACTACTTTTATGTACTTTTAATTACGTTAGGAGCAACAAAGAGTGTGTGAGTGACAAGAGAATTGTTTCAATTTAGTGGCTGTATAATTATTTGAACAAAATGATTCATTAGTCCTTTTACAATTACTTTATCCAAATGCAATCAATATTTCACCAAAAACATTACGCAATCAAGAATTAGACATAACCCGTGTGCATCGCACAGGTCTGAATGCCTCATACATAACAAAAAAAAAACAAATTGAATCCTATCCTGTGACACGCTTTAAGAACCTGGTCCAGTTCATATACGTTTGTTATTTCACATCACAATCGTAAGTTGTCATGTTGTTTGTAAAATGTACTCTCTTTGTCTTATATTAAATGTTTAGTTTTAACTTTTGAAGTCTTTTATTTTGACCTTAAATATTTTTATTTGTGTTATATAATACTTGATGAAAAATATAACAATGAAAATATATTTAAAACTCAATTCATTCATATAATTTGCATAAAGTATCATATAACACAATAAAACATTATTTAAAGTCAAAATTAAAAAATAAAAATACTTAAAAAATCCAATCATCTAATATGAGGACGAAAAAGTATATACATTACTCTTTGGGTCTCACTTTTATTGTATTTAAAGCTAGGTTGCCTTTTAGAAGAAATAAAAGCTTTCAAGTTTTAAATAATTACTCAAGGTATCACAGGAAAAACATTTATTTGTATCATTTGTTTTTGAAAGATAACAATATTTTTGGAACATATATAAATAGCAATAAGGATAATAAAAATGAGATGGAGAGAGTATATAGTTTTGTTTTCAACATAATAAAATATCTATATATATACTATATATATAAAGGGTGTACCCCTTTTTGTTGAATGTTGAAATTTAAGAATAAAGTTAATTGTCTATTCTACTCTCCTTAATATACCTTTTATTACTAATTAAAATTGAAAACTACTTAAAACATACACATTTCCCCCCTTTTATTAGGAAACCCAATGAACTTAGTTTCCCCCCTTTATTAGAAAAAGCAGTTAACTTACTTATACATATGAATTGATTACACTCATAATCCGGTTACAATTCGGTGGCCCAGCCCAATTTCTTTGTATTTTTTATGTACGTGCATAGCAACGGGATTTTATAGCTTACTATTCGATGGCCCAACCCAATTTCTTTGTACTTTTACCTACGTGCATAGTAATGGGATTTCATAGTGACTCATAGTTGTTGTGATATCTTGGTTTCACAAAATGACACACAAAACACTTAACCAAAATAAAATTTTAACTATATGACGCTATAAAATTTTGTTACTATGCACGGGCACTCGTCCAGTATTTTAATAAATGTTGGAAATTTAGTGCAATTGTGAGAATCGGGTCATACTTGGAAATGGGTTTGGAGGTACAAAATGTACACCCATCAAGTCACTGATTCTCCTTGACTGTTTTAGTGGTTAGCTTAATGACCTGTTAAATGGGCGGTTTCAACATTAAATATTTGTAACCACCTTAACCTATTAAATGAGCGGAAACAATATTAACTTAATGACTATGATTATCGTCATGTAACTAATATGCATTAATGGAGGAGGTTATGAGATTAATTGACGTATTAATGCTCATAACTCCTTTTGACCAGGAGTTACAAACTCTTTTGTTTAAGAGTTTTATCCCTATAAATTGACATGAACACATGCATGAAAAACACAAGAAACATAAACACACTTAAAGGCTTTAGGGTCGAATTGTGCCTAATTCAAGACCATAACATTTGGTCTTATCCCAAAGAGATATTCGTGATACCCAGGCATTAGGGTCGAATAGTTTCTGTTGGAAAGTGATTACACAATTCCATTTGATATCCGGTTACCATTAATTATCTTCACCCTATTCTGAGA
>BQNB010142468.1:0-17132 GCA_026074375.1 Tanacetum coccineum | reverse complement strand
TTTTCATTTATGTCTGTTCTTTGAAATTGCGGTTTTGTGTTGGGTTATTCAATAGGTATTAGGGTATCGGTTATTCAAGCGAAACCTTGATTATTGGGGATCCAGACCCAAGAGTGCACTACATGCATCCTCCTCAACTAGTTGCTCCTGGTAACAACTCTTGTTTTCTGTCCTTTAACTAAACTTGTTTTTTATATATATACCAATGTTAATACAAAATACGTGTCGGGTGTAGATCTGGTCTCAAATCCTGTGTTGGGTTGGGATTCCAAATGATTTGAGCGTTGGGTTTTGTACTAAAGCAAGAGAAGTGACGATTTCCTGCACAATCAGATAAAAACCGTTAGCCTTACCGTGGGGACGGACCCCACGGTTAGCCTCCGGCATGAAAGTAAGTAAACATGTAGAGAGAGAAAGTATGAGAGTATAGAGTGAGAAAATCGTACTGTTCATTGTGTTAGAGGGTTCCTTTTTATAGGCGAACGAAATACTAGGGTTTCCTAATATTTTGCATGTTTCGTTAGTGGCTGAAAAGGGTCCCTTGTTAGACAAGGTACCGCAAGAACCATGTGTACGGACGCGTGTGCTTTCTGCAGACGGAAGTACGCTAAAGTTAGGTACGCGTCCGTTTGTTGGGTCTGGGCCCTAACCAATGCAGAAGTGGGTTTAGTTTTGGCCCATGACTACTCAGTTGGGCCAAGGAGCCCAAGTGTCAATGTGGCCCAGGCCCGGAGGCTTGGTATACCTATTATACGTCATCAATATCCGTATAGGATTCATGCCTGTTGTACTAAACTTCATAAATTCAAAATTATATTTTAAGTTCATTATCTTAGATAGTCCTGACAGTAACTTAGGATTATGGTATTTTCATACCTTGACACCTTCAACTATGAGAGGCCATGGGCAAACATAATAGATGCGGCCACCAGGTATATCATTTGTCTTTGCACCAGCTTGTCTTACGAGTATCACGCCTACATTCTCTAGATGGTCCTCTAGTTGAATTTGATATACCATTAAAACACTAACTTATGACTATAGGGAGAGAAAAATGACACCAAATAGAGTCAGTTCATCATTAGAGCCAACGTTATTAACGTTAAAATTTAGTGGTATATGTAAGCCTAACATTTCATACGGCGGGCCGACCCCTGATTCTAATTCTAATATCCCTTACCTGGAGCACAACCCAACAAAATAAATCTAACTGTATAAAACTCATAAACACATTGATACGACCCGGTTTGGGTTGTATCAGGATAGTAGCACCACTTCAAGCGTGTGCGAGCTCCTTAAGAATATAGAGAGAAGACTAGACAATTTATTTGACAAACTTAATTGATTACTTTTCATTAATGAAACAAAACCTTAAATACTAGTTATGTGATAACTCACATAAACACAAGACTTATCCTAAACATAACAAATACTTATCTAAAACATTTATCCTAAACAATTGATAATTATGATGGTTATCCCAACCCATCATGAAGTCCCTGTGCTTATCCACAGGCGTATCATTCCTCACTCCTTCAAAACCACCTTGCCCTCAAGGTGTTGCCTTGTAAACTCTTGATTCCAGGATCCTAAATTCTTATTTAAATTTTAGCATCCTTCGCTAATCGTTGTTGCTCTTGTCGTCTCAACATTCTCTCTTGACGCCTGAACATTGACTTTTGCTTTAACAGGGACTTCAAAACATCAAGCTCTTTCTCACTAGCTCGCATGTGATCTGGTGGGCCTCCCTTGGAGGTAATGGCGCCAAGATCACCTTTTTTCCCTGCAGGAGATCTGGTTGTAACAGGTTTTAATCCATCTTGACATCCCTGTTCTTTATATGTAGCAACCATACAAAACCCATCTTGATATATGTGTTCTTCAGAGGTAGCAACCATACTTGTTGACATAGCTTCTACCTTGTCTGACGTATGAAGAGTTGTTTCCTCAATATCTTGTACTTGTACCGCTATGTTGAGGTCATTTGGTTTGGCAATGACTGCGGTAGCCCTCTCGTCCTCAAAACGGGCCTCGGTGATCCGGGCTAAGGCAAAGGCTTCTCTTAAAGTTGTAGGCCTTGCCCTTAACAGATCTATTTGTAACGTCAACTTAAGTCCGGAGATATAAAACAATGTAAGTAAAGATTGAGAGATCCCCGTTACTCGATTTGCAAGTACCACAAACTCACTCTCATATTCGGCCACCGTACCAATTTGTAAGAGCTTAGATAGTGTGTATTCCGCGTCCCGATCGCTGCCGCCTGATGCCATGAATAATACTCCAGTGATTAATAACTCGAAGAACAGCCAATTTTTTTTACTGATGAACAGTGCTTTCTGGTGAATAGTGCTCCGTGAACAGTACCGAGTGAATAGTGATCGATGAACAATATATATATATATATATATATTTTTTGATTGGAACCCTAAATCGACAGCATCTCAACGATAGCTCTCAATGAAAGCACCAATCGATACGACCCGGTTTGGGTTGTATCAGGATAGTAGCATCACTTCAAGCATGTGCGAGCTCCTTAACAATATAGAGAGAAGACTAGACAATTTATTTGATAAACTTGATTGATTACTTTTTATTAATGAAACAAAACCTTAAATACTAGTTATGTGATAACTCACATAAACACAAGACTTATCCTAAACATAACAAATACTTATCCGAAACATTTATCCTAAACAATTAATAACTATGATGGTTATCCCAACCCATCATGAAGTCCCTGTGCTTATCCACAGGCGTATCACACATGGAACACAACTCAACTAAAACCGAAATTATCAGAAAAAAAGTACATTTCTCATAGAAACAAACCTCTTTAAGAACAGTTTCAGTCATTGATAATCTTAGGAGGACCTTACTTATTTTGCAACATCACATTCCTACCCTTTCTGCTAATTCTAGTTCTTGTGAATAAAAATAGACATGGATGAATCTCAAATGCTTATCCTCTTTGATGCAGGTCAAGCAACTTAGTTCCAAACAAAGGTTACTAAAATGAGTTGTGTACGTAACTACCACATAGCTTCTAAAAACCAACAACTAAAACTTGCCATGAACCTAGAAGTTAACCATGACCAAGTAGTCAACATCCCAGAGCCCTTCGTTCTCTATCTTGGTGACACATCACTTAGAATCCATCAGCATATACCAAATAGCAGTAAAATAGACCAAATAAAGGTCAATGGGAAATACACCAATATGACCTCTACCAGCTTTCTATATGGTACTATAGTTGCTAGCTCCATAGTCATAACTTTTGCACTCGCTAAAAAATGTTATCCAACAGCTTTGATGCAAAACGACCTTTCCTTAATAATGCACAACCTCACAAACATTTACCAATGATTAAAATAGCAACCTAATCGACTTTTGCACTGGAACATTTTGTAGAAAAACAAGAACAGAAAGAGAATAATAATAGCAATAATGAACGTTAAGCGAACATACAGCAATCTATGAATGTATTAACTTTCCGTAAGGAAAATAAAACAGCTTCCAAAGGGGCCCTAGCCAACAAAGTACAATTCAGCAGCAGACGTTGAACAACCAAGTCCTTTCTTCTCCTTAATTAGTACATTCATCGTTGTTAAACTTTTATCAGTTCCTGCATTTCTAAACTTTTATCAGTTCATTCATTTCTAAACTTCCAAATACTAACTGATTTTTATGCTATTCAGGAACTTGGAGATAATCAGGGAAAATAACAGGCGGACGAGAAGAAGATAGAGCCTCCTCTTCTAGGTTTTCTGAATGCTCTTCTAGGTCTTGTGAATCTTGAGAATGTTTTTCTAGGTCTTGCGAATTGTTTTCTAGGTCTTGTGAATGACGATTCTTCTTCCTCCTAATCCTCTCCCACATCTTCTTATTCTTCTTCTTCTTTATCTCCTCTTCCGTTAAAGGTACCGCTGCAGCTTCTGAAGGGCTAAGGATATTAGACCTGATAGTACAAAGTTTATATTAATTAGAAGACGTACAAAACAATAAGAATAGCATGTCCGGCCAATGATCAAGAAGTTGGTATAAACCTCACTAGGATTTTACGAACAGAAGAATGACGTGGCACACGAGGAAAGTGACTGTTGTTATCCTTATTATTATTCGCAGCAGCAACAAATGATCTAAGGGTAATTGTCTTGAGTGCGTCGAATTCTTGGTCCTGGTGAGGGAAGCTGACAACATCAAGAGCAATATTATTTTCCTTCAAACGTTTTCCAATCTTTAGAATGTACTCCGTCAGGTATCCATGACAAGGCCTAGAAAAGCATTCCAATATTATATTGATTTAAAGGTGATGCAGTATTATTTATTATATAAGCATATACTATAATAAAAGTAAGTAAGTAGGTAGGTACCCTGCAACAAACACTAGCATCCTTCTCTTTATGTCTTCTTCAGGATCAACTCGTGCAAAGCTAAGCTGAGAACGCTGGAGGCCAATAAGTATGGAAAACTCGCCGCCCCAAGGAATGTGTTCTGAGCATAGAAAATAATTTCATATATAAATGCAGCAGCAGCAGCAGTAGAGTAACAATAATAGGGAATAATAAATAAATTTGCTAACCTAGTCTGTGAGTCAGAAAATGTTCAATATCGCTGTCAGGTGAAGGTGGCCAGAGATCGGCACCACAGCCCAATGTGGCTACGCCCACACGAGTCTTGGGATTAGACTGTAACAAAAACAAATAATTAATAGCCAGCCAGGGAGTTTATGGTAAAAAAAAGTTGTACTTACGTACCTTGAATTTAGAGCGGCAATAGAGTCTGCTAGTCTCAAATTGAGTCTTAAACATATCGCCATCTCGTGGAACATAATGGGAATTATCAACAACGATCATAATAGACTGCAAATTACAGTACGTTTTATTAAAAAAAAGATAAATAATTAGGAGCTTAGAGATTATTAACTAACCTCGGCTTCCATGGTTGAAAATCAGAAGTCCCTGCATGCGTCATGAGAAAATAGTACATATTGTCATATTTAATACTAACAAAACATCCTTGTGTACGTAGAAAATAATAACTAACTTTTCGTTGAATATAGCGAATGGGATTTATATATGATAACAAAAATGTCTAACAAAATGACCTAATTATTAATAAAATCAATAAACTAAAACCCTAATTCATATAAAAAACAAAAAACAAAAACCTTCATTAGGGGTGTGAATTGTGTGATTTTTATTTTTAGAGGCATTTACATCTATATCCTTGCAAAACAATAAAATTACATCAATATCCTTTCAAATTTCATAATTACTTCAATATCCTTTCAAAACTTAAAAATACACATATACATCAAAAAAACACATTTTAATTATATTTAAATAAATACAAAATTAAAAATCTTTTTAAATATATTGTTTTACATCCTTGAAAGCATCTGCTGCAAATGAAATTTCAATCGAAAATCACACCATGTATTAAAACGTCAAAAGTCATAGATCTGTAACAATCGGCATGTGAAATTAATTTATTGGGCAATATGCAAATACAAATAATCTGAAAATGGAACCCAGAATCCTAATTGACACGATACGCATTTGTTTATAAAGTGAAAATAGAACCAAGAATCCAAATCTAAGTTGACACACCAGATTAAAAGCAATTGATTCTTATATAAAAACAAACCTTTTTTATTAACTTGAGTTGATATATACAATTGAAAAAGCATTTCGTATGCGTGACATAGTTCAACTTCAACTCTTCTCTAATTTATTTATTGTGAGCAAAGGATAAAAAAGTAATTTAACATATCAAATAGTATTTGTAAAAAAGTTGTTAGTTTTAAATTCATTTAAATGTGAAAAAAATATACTTTTGGATAATTTTGTGAATTTTAATTGTTTAAAAGGATATTGAAGTAATAACAAAATTTACAAGGATATTGATGTAATTGTACTTTTTAACAAGGATATTGATGTAAATCTCCCTTATTTTTATTTTAGTTTTTTGGTACGGAAAATAAGAAAGAAACGTTTTATAGGTTCAAGTTAATTTGGGTTGGGTCAAGTCGGGTTGAGCCCATAAATATCATACCCCACGACAACTCTATTTAGAATTTCAGATTTTGGGTTAGTTGGGCTCATGTCAACTCGAGTCGGGTTCACTTGGGTCCGATACATTTGGGTTCGGGTCAGCCGAATATAAGCAAAAGGATTAAAAAAATTGGCTAGTTTTATTATTATATAAAAAAAATTATTCAAGTCGATCGGATCTTGTTTTATTGTCATGTCATTGGTCACTCCGTTAAGAACACTTGAGCACAAACTCAGTGATATTGCACATTCACAAAAGCCCTGAGACTTCATAGCCGGTATTATTATTTTTTTTGGGGGGAAGGGGGGGTAACCATAGTTTTCGACTTTTTGGCCGACCAATCCACGAGGTTAGAACTCACCGTCACACACAGGTAAAGCCCTTCCTTTCCGGAAGGTTAGCGTGACCAATTCAAGGTTGTTTGCACATAGCAGCAATTGAACTTAACACCTCACACATTTTAAAGTGATAGTCACAAGCTTTTTTTGCCACTAAGCCATCGCTGAATGGTTTACTTTATAGCGGGTATTGAGATTCACTAAAAGTCCTACTAATCTTTCAACTAGTTTCAAGATGTAAAATTTCACAAACCTAGACAGTATACTTGAACTCAATGAACTTATGATATCAAAATATCAAACATTTTCGTATCAGACTAACTAGTATATTAGGGAGTCTCACGAAGGACAACTTATATTATTTAGGATATGTTTGGTAAAACTAGGTATAACTTGTATGTTGTAAGCTCTGAATTGTAATTTGTATGATGTATATAAGCCGTAAACTGCAAGTTGTTAACACGATTTACAAGCTGTATTTTTTAAAAATAAAAATGTTTGGTAAATTAATTGTTGTTAATTGCAATTATAAGATGTAAAATGACATAAAAAGACATATCTATAATTGTAAACAAATGTAAAACATAAAAAAAATAAAACCATTATATTAAAAATAATTGTAGTGCTTTAAGACAAATGCTTATAATAGTCATTATCGACATGCATTTCATATTAATGTAGCAAATCCGCTTCATCGCATAAATTATAAAATGATATAAATCAAAATGAGTAGTGATAGAGAGACATAAATCATATGACTAATTTTATGCCCAATTCATTCATCATTTGACACATCACATTAGGGGTGAGCAAAACGAACCACGGACCGAACCGGACTGAGAATCCGGCCCGAACGGACCGACTGGACCGGACCGAACCTATTTTGGTCCGGTACTCGGTCCATCTTCTTCCTTACTTTCGGTCCTCAGTCCGGTTCAGTCTTACGAAAAAATCGGCAATTATGCCTTGTTGGACCGGACCGGACCGGACTAGTTCGGTCCGGTCTTCGGTCTGGTGTTTTGGCCAAAATCGGTTTCGCTCCGGTCCGGTTTTGTTCGGTTCGGTCTGGTTTTCGGACCGTGAGAACCCCTACATCACATGCACATTTTCTCACTCATAATCTCCACTTTTAATTTTACACATGCATGAATCTTGTTGTTAGGCATATTTGTAGGCATACATTTTACTATTTTAATTAGAGTTAAATACATAAAAAGAAATGATATTTCCTCCTACTACAAAATCCTACTTTTATTCTTACTCATAGGATCCTGACAAGTGTCAAAATGGACGGTTTGGATGCAGAGAGATAATAAGTGGAGAGAAAAAATGATGTGGGTGCATCTGGGCTTCCTAACCCAATGAACCTAATTAGTGTAAGACAAACCCATTTTTTGTATGGTGCTTCCCTTGGGCCATATTATGGGTCACAATATTTACTTGGGTTTAAATCTCTTAAAGGGATGAGTGTGATTACATGGCAGCCTACTAGTCTCAGCCTTAAGTCAAGCCCATGAAGCCTTAAAGATCAGTATTCAAGTTTCTTCAACAAGTACTTTCTGAGACTTGCAATTTCAGCAAGGTGAGTTGGGTTTTATTTATTATCCACCTAGTTTACTGCAGTTTTTAATGTTTCAACTACTTATCAGTTTTTTAAATTTTTATTATCTTTCCCAAATCAAGGTTTAAATGTTTGCTTTGTTTACATATTCCAGCCTATAAAAAGGCTTTCAAGTTGTATTAGAAGACATCATCTTTAGTTTTGAAAGTTAACAACTTAAGAAGTTTTTCTGAGTTTAAATAGGAGTCGATTGTTGATTGTTCTTGGTGCGGTGTTGTTTGCTTTATCACTAATAACATCTTCTTTCGCCAATCTGGTTAGTCTTTGGTGGTGTTTATTTACTTTATCCAAGGTTTAATCAGGTTGTTAGGCTTGGTGGTGAAAACTTTACCTAAGTCATATCCATTGGTCTTAAAATCTATGTTACCTAGTATCTTTTAACTATTCTCAACACGTTGTGTCAGAGCAAACTAGGTTACCCTTGTTCTGTATTGTCATTCTACTGATACTTCTTTATCTTTTGTAGTCTTCTTATGGGAACTCCTACTAACATGACAGCAGCTAAAGCCCAAAATCTAAGGCGTGATAGGCAGATTGAACAACTCTAGAAACAAACAGAACTCATCACCCAACAACTTGTTAGGCTTCTTGATGAAAAGCCGCGTAAGTTTAAACGAAGAAACCAAGAGGATATGTATTCTTCTAGTGACGATTCTACCTATGAAAGTGATTATAGAAGTGGCTACAATTCTGATAATTTTGGCCAATCCTCATTACATGGAAAGAGAAGGGTTTTGGATGATTTGCGGGATGTCAAAGCAGAACCACTAGAGTTCCATGAGGGAACAAAACCCTGTAATTGACGTTAAGGGGATATTTGAATGAGAAAAGCTACAAAGTTGTTGTTTTAAAGTTTAAGAAGTATGCTTCATTATGGTGGGAGAACGTAAAAGCTAAAAAAGAGAGGGATGGAAAGGCTAAGATCAAGTCATGGAGGAAACTTAAGAAGCTGCTCAAACAAAGATTCCTACCAGATTCATACAAGCAAGATCTCTATATTAAGATGACCAATTTTAAACATGGTAATCTTAATATTGACGATTATACTCATGAATTTAACAGCTTATGCTATGCAATGGAATACAAAAAAAGCAAGAGCAAACCATTGCTCGTTACATTGGTGGATTAAACCATGATATAGCTGAGAAGTTGAAGTTGCAGCCTTATTGGACCTTTGATGAGGTATGCAAGTTAGCTTCTAAGATCGAGACACGTATCAAGGTTAAGAAGGTGGAAAAATCAGCCCCTAAGCTAATTCATAAGGAAAGTAATTCCTTTACATATCCGTTTTATAAAGCAGGAAATCCGCAAAAAGTTGAACGCTTAACCAGACAACAGAAAGACAAAGCGCATACCCTAGATACACCAAAGAAGAAGTGTTTCGAATGTCAAGGTTTGGGACACTTTTAAGCAGAATGTCCAAATCAAAGAGTCATGACTTTAAGGGAGGTTCAGGAGGTTACTCTCGTGGAGGAAGATAAAGAGGAGAAGCCAATCTATGACGATGAAAGCTGCTTTAAAGAAAGAGTAAGACCCGATGAAGGAGAGCTTTTGGTTATACGACGAGTACTTCATACAAAAGAGATAGCTTCTAATGATGAGCAAAGAGAGCACATATTTCACTCAAGATGCACAATCAAGGGGAAGGTGTGTAGCCTTATTATTGATAGCGGAAGTTGTACAAATGTTGCATCTACAACCCTTATCAACAAACTCATCATTCCTACGTCACTTCACCCGAATCCATACAACCCTCAATGGAAAAATCATGGAACCGACATGAAGGTAACCAAACAGGCCTTATTTTCATTTTCTATTGATAAGGCTTATCAAGATCAGGTTCTTTGTGATGTTATACCTATGGATGCGTGCCATTTATTACTTGGCAGTATGATAGACAGGTCATGTATGATGGTCACCAAAACACATACTCTTTTATCGTAGACCAAAAAAATCATTCTCGATCCAATACTGTCTGCCTTGCCCCATAAAACTGAGCTCAAGATGATGAACAAGGCTGAGAAAATTCGTTCATGACTGAAACACGAATGGAAAAAGCAATCAACAAAGGTAATACTGTTTACATTTTGTTTCTAGCAGAAAACAAGTTGAATGAAGGTAAGGAACATGTTCATCCAGCTATTAGGCCACTTTTGGCAGAATTTAAAGAGGTGTTTCCTACTGATCTACCTCCAAGATTACCTCCACTTAGGGGTATTGAACACCAGATTGATCTTATCCCATGAGCACCCCTTCCTAACAAACCAGCCTATCGTTGTGACCTAGGACTTCCTAACACAATAAAACTTATTGGTGTAAGATAGACCCATTTTGTGTATGGTGCTTCCCTCGGGCCAGATTATAGGTCACAAGATTTACTTGGGTTTAAATCTCCTAAGGGAATGAGTGTGATTACATGGCAGCCCACTAGTCTCAGCCCTAAGTTAAGCCCATGAAGTCTTAAAGATCAATATTTAAGTTTCTTCAACAAGTACTTTTTGAGACTTGCAATTTTAGCAAGGAGAGTTGGGTTTTATTTATTATCCACCTAGTTTACTGCAGTTTTTAATGTTTCAACTACTTATCAGTTTTTCAAAGTTTTATTATCTTTCCCAAAGCAAGGTTTAAATGTTTGCTTTGTTTACATATTCCAGCCTATAAAAAGGCTTTCAAGTTGTATTAGAAGATATCATCTTCAGTTAGTCTTTTGTGGTGTTTATTTACTTTATCCAAGGTTTAATTAGGTTGTTAGGCTTGGTGGTGGAAACTTTACCCAAGTCATATCCATTGGTCTTAAATCTAAGTTCCTTAGTATCATACTAACCTATCTCTCACGTATCAGTGTCCATGGGTGTTATCAGATCAGAATTATTCACGTTTCATATTAAAAAAAATGACCCACAACCCGATCTAACACAGGTTATCGGGTTCCATTAGTATCACTCCAGGTTATTTTGGGCGGCTTAGGTTCCTTGGTTTAATCTCCCCTTAAAAATATTATGTGGTTTAAGTTTACTTATGGCTGTCAATAGCTTAAGGTTTACAAACGAAACAAAGAAAGATGAAAAAATAATACATGTAGCAATAGTCTAAACAAAAACATCAGTAGCAATTATTCCTATGAAAATAAAGCAGCAGTAGAACTTACATTATCAAACATTTTATGGGAAATAAAATGCATTAAAATTTTGCTTTGACTCATTTGATCCATTTATAAGATAAATCTGCAGGTTCTCGTTTTAGGCCTATCTAAGTCTTATCAAAATTACCTTGTTCCAGTTAAGTATATAAAATGATTGTTTTGAACCCATATTTGCAGTTGAAGAATTAGGCTTTCCATACTTAAGTGCATATCTAGATTCCATTAGAACAAATTTTCTACATGGTGCTAATTTTGCTGCTAGTGGATGCACCATTCAACCACAGGACCTTTGACCCTATCACACCTCTCTGTAGCTTTGTATTACTAACAAATTTCCAATAAATAAGATACTTTGCTAAATTAACCATGTAAAGTACCTGATGATATTTTCGTTCGCGGTTAACAGTTGCTAACTTTCTGAAACATCTAAAATTTGTTTTCATTTCAGAATAGCAATGTAACATCTAAACTGTTTACTCAAATGTGCTCACGTGCATGGACTTTAAACGATATTTATGGAGTCCTACACTTACATTGTATGCTACGCTTTTTATGAATCTTTTTAGTAATTAACTTGCCATCTCATGTGCTTGTAACTATGAGTAAGACTAATTTACCAAACTTTTTAGGATCTAAATGCTTACGTCTTCTATTTCACTGTCCTAGATATTCAAGGGTTGTTCGGATTAGCATTCAAGACCTTTAATTTTAGTAGAAATGCTGATTCTTGCTTCCTGAAACGCATCAACACAACATTTCATATAATTTTTACTGAGACTGATATACTTCAAAAATAAGTATGATAAATGATCGTTTGATGCTGGTTAAAATGACACATCCCTAGTGAGAACGAATACCACATATGCACGAACAGTTTTGGAGGTCCTAAGCCAATCAAGGAAGCAAGTTAAAGGAAATGCACATCATCATGGTGCTTTAATAGTGCTTTTCCGTCGTTTTGTATGTTTTTATTTTCATACATGCGTTATAAAATTAAAACATGTTCAAAGTATATATCTTATAATCTTCTTTTTGTTACATTTTTGTTATTCATCTACCACATAATGGCCGTGTACCCTTAACGCAGAAACAAATGCGTGGTTAAACAATGATACTTAACCACTTAATTCTAGCTTCCGCTACAGCCTTGTTTGTTTCCTCTTTCTAACAATTTAAGCACTCTTAACCCCTGACGCACTTTTTTAGAAAATCTATGCTAGCTATAGTATTTAAAAAATCTAAAAGGTGAACGAAGGAAGAAAGTAACTTACATGGCCACCATCATGACAGATTGTAGAGTTAGAAAGCGCCACTTTTGGTCTCGCAGAAGGGTTGTGGTTCTGGTGCGGTTTTAGTGAGGATGTTTCATGTGTTGTTGTGCCAGGAAACATGCTGCAGAGCATTTCTTCGCACCTCAAATACGACAACATCTCCTGCCACCCAATAATAAAAATCAATATTAAGATTCTAACTAACACACCCTAATAAAGTGTGTGTGGTGTGGTGCAATTGCAAAAATTTATTTTCAGTTTGTTGAAGCTAGAAACTTCTGTATTTGGCAAGAGGTATAATTTATTCATAATCAGATTCACCTACGTATTATAATAAAATTTTGAGCAAAAAATATGCACCAGGTTATCGACATTATAATTCCATATTTAAACACATGATACCTCAGGAGGGTATTACAACCCATAAAACCGCCTCCCAACGCACTCTACGGCTGCAACTACACCCTCCTAGCATTTCGCTACTTGTTTCTCACCAACCTCAACCACCCTACCTAGCTTCAGCCCTTGTATAGCTCAACTGACTTATTCCTTTTCCAAACAAAAGTATGCAGTCACGGCGGCTGAGATGAAAATAAACACTTGATACTAAAACAATATTCATTAGATTCCTCTTGCTTAAGAGTATAAACAAAAATCAGAACACTATTGAAGGGATTTACACCTCAAGCGTCTTCTATTCTAGCATTGCGTCAAGCAAATCCCTTGAAAAAGCGTTGTTTCCAATACATACTCTCCATTGAGCAATCACCTCCATTTTGACCACCTACGTTATATACTAAGCACAAACAACTCACCCATTTGCAAAACTAGTTTATAAGTATATTTATGTTCAAACATATATAAAGAGTTTGAAGATCCACTGACCTAACCTTCCTCAAGATGGATTTCAGCACCCAAATGCACCAACTTCAACCCCCGATTCAGCACCCAAAGCAACCCATTTGAGCCCCCACTTCAGCAACCAAATGCACCGAACTTCAGCACCGAAACACACCCATTTCAACCCCCACTTCAGCCCCTAAACCCACCTGATTCGCCCTTTTATTTGCCCTTCACATTCTGATCCTCATATTGCTATGTTCCTTCCTGGTTACAACATGATGACATATTTAGTATTAGAAGGTTACATTGGAAATTAAACGGTAGCAATAAAAACAGTACTTATAGTACAGCCCTTAATCTAGCCTTCGGAACCATTATTTAAGATATCTAAAACATCATTTTAAATGTCAAATTATGTATTATTCCTTAATACGAAATTTTCCAGCACCCAAACATTTATCAGTCTATTGTTACCATTTAATACCTATTATGCCTAATAGTTCATTTAAAAGCTTAACATAGGGCCCAAGTGTTGCCCGCACATATATAAGAACACGTTCATTTATACTCCATTAAAAGTCAAATAAGAACACTTTCACTAACAATCAATTTCTACGTTAGGGGACCAGAGCATTGTTTGATTATTGACCTATAACATAGGGCCTAAGTATTGCCTGCACATAAATCTACTGCTTTTCTAATTGATACGAACCGGCTGATAATTTTATTAATAATGAAGAAAAACACAAAAAACAAAGAACAATGAAAGCTTTTCCAAGTCCTCAGACCTGATCTATTCTTCCCCCCTAATAAGATTACAACCCTAATCATCTATATATAATAATAATCCTATTCTTGTAGAACAAGTCGGATGACAATCTTTACCTAAATAAAACATATCTAGTAAATAAATAAAACTATCTTAATACTTATTTAATATCAATTCCATAATTAATTATTCCGGATCGTATCACTAATCTGGATTTTACCTGAAATGCGAAGCAGAGTAAATACGGAAAAAGAATGAAGTTTTGCAAGGATTTATGCCGCGACCCATCTTCCACATGTTGTCATGGCTTTACGAAAAGCTTGTAAAGCCGTCTGCTCACTATAGACATGACTGCCTTGTTAATAATAATTTTCCTGCACATTTTAAATGAATCTGTAAGACACATGATAATTGAAGGAAGAAAAACAGTCGTTCAAGCCTAAATAAACATAATTTAGTTACCCTTTGGCGGTTTTATCGTGAGTCCACCAATATCCTATGTTAAAGACTACAATATCATCATTTTTGTACTCATCATCTAAGGTACCAATCAAATCAGGCCGAAGAGTCTCCTTTTTCACCTCATTTATATCTACTGTTTCAGGTTGCCGAACTATAAACGGAGCCACAAAGGACTAATCCTATAAGTTCAAACAAACATAAATTAAGCCACTTTTAACCAACTAACCAAAAACATCTACTGAATCTACAAAATTTAGTAAACTTACTTTCAACACAAATGAATAACATGGTTCTGATCTAAAATAAATCAACCCTTCCCACATATTTCTATTAAGTGAATCCCCAACGAAAAACAATTGTTTCCTTCTCAAAATTTGCAACATATTACTCTCATCCAACCTATACAAAAGAAATACTTTAATATCACATTCATAATCACTGTAAGATAGTAAATTTTATTTTAACAACACTTGAATAATACATACACTACTTCTTTAGCCGCTCCTCAAACCGCTGAGAAATAACCTAATCCCAAAAACCCCTAACAAAAAACAAAACCCATATATAAGAAATTTATAATTGTATACTTTTTCTTATTACCCTAAACCTATATCCTCAGTCAAACAATAAAAACTATGAATTAAACAAAATTAAACCATACCTGATTAACAAAAAACCACCATTGTTTCTCCCGGTGACCAAGGTTACGATGGTGGCAGGCTTACCCGATGATTGTATCAGTTCTTTTTGCTTTTGATTTGCGGTAGATTTGAGAGAAAAGAAAAGGGTATATGGGCTGGGGCTGAGCTTTAGCTGGGGCTGGAGCTGGGCTGAAGCCGGAGCTTGGGCAGGTGTTTATATTATAAGCCGAAATTAAAATTTGTATTTTTGTAAATTTGTTTGTCAAATGGGCTGAGGCTAGGGCTTATTGTTGCAAAATTACTAAAAATAACATAATTAAATGAGTTTTATTGTATATGTTAGATGTTAGATGTTAGATATTTTGTGAGTAAATATGTAATTTATGGTTAATAAGCCCCGGGCTAAAGTTTTTAGCCTTTTTTATGGGGCTGTGGCTTATAGAGGTTTATGACTTCATAAGCCCGCGTGACAAACGGGACTTATTTTATAAGTCGGCTTATTTTAAAAGTCCAAGCCCCAATAAGCCCCTATAAGCCTTTTACCAAACACACCCAAAGATGAGATGGGTGTGTGTGTTTTGTGTGTAGCGTGTTTTTCATACGTGTTCTACGTATGTTTACATCCACGTGGAAACAGATAAAGAAGGCGGGTGGGACAAAAGGGTCTGGATGCCGAACTATAATAAAATAATAAATTAGCGGGGTGGATCAGCTGACTGGATCTATCTGATGTGAGGAGAGTGGGTCGGATCCGGGTCAGGGTTTATAATAAAATATTCAAAAGATTCAGATGAATTTTTTATTAATATTTTTAATAATAAAATACTCAGACGTTCCCACTGATTGTATATATTTATATATAATAATGAAACTCAAGTGTGTTTAGAGTAATGGTGTATATAGTCGGTGATTCATGAAAATTAATTTTTAGTCTAAAAATATGTACATTTTACGTTTATATGACACTTATGATTACTCGTGTTTGTTTTATTATTTCAGCTTAATAAAATGCATTTGGTTATAGTTTTTTTTTATAATTTGAGTGAAGTATGATCATTCGAGATCTTACGATCGTATAGAAAGATCGAGATCCTACGTAAGATCATATGTCTTCAAAGATCCTATAGAGGGTTGACATGTGTTCGCTTAGTAGTATCGTAAACTCGTACGATTTTAAGAGCAAGATCTCGATCTTAACAGCTATGCATTTAATGGGTCGGCTCGATGAAAGCTTGAACTTAGTCGTGTTAAAATAGGCTACACCTAGTTTGGAACTCGTTTAATAATTGTGCTTGAGCTCGAGCTTCATATCCAAAGCTCGATTAGGCTCAGAATTCTCAACGAGCCTTAGAGATACATACTTATATAGTAAGACTATGTTTATGTATAATCGTATATGTAACTAGCTTAAAGACCCGCAGAATTGCGGGAAATATTTAAAGAAATTATTCATTAGGTAGTTACGTGCACGAATAAAGTAGGAAACAACAATTAAAGTAAATAGGTATCGTCATTTCATTAAGAGAATAATAAAGAACGTGCATGTATCCTCTTGTTCAACAGGTAGATAGTCTTGAATAGGAAAAGTAGCCCACAGTCATTCCGTAAACACCTAACATTTTTTATAAAAAAATATGCAGAAAAATGAAGTAAACGATGATTATATGTAAATTAAAGACCTTGTACTGTATTGGTTCTCGATCAGTTTATGAAGGGAATTGTGAAAGTTGTGATCATGTTGAAATAGCCAAGATGACTAGGAATATCTATACTACTTTATAATGGAAATTTCACCCATTCATGAAAAGAGTAGGAATTGAAAAGTTGAAAATTGTACAAGTCTTAGAAACTAAATGTACAACCCATTCTACTATTAATATTTGTAATAATGCTAATTGATAATTCCGGATGCTTTGAATGCTAATTGGCTAATTATGCATTAATCTCTAGAAATGTACAAGCCTTGGAAACTAAATGTACAAGCCTTAAAA
>BQNB010142467.1:0-13576 GCA_026074375.1 Tanacetum coccineum | reverse complement strand
TTCTCTTTAATTTTTACAAATTAGAGTTATACTCTTAAAAGTCTAATCAACATATTTAGAGAAAAAGTTTTATCGATGATGAAGTCAACATCGTTTATAAATAAGAATTTTAGTTCAAGTTTATACTTTAGTTTTCTAAAATGAAATTTTTCTATTTACAAAAATATCATGTTAAATTAAAAAAATAAAAATAAAATAAAATAAAAAAAATAAAAAAATGTAGTTGGTAAATAAAAAGGATGCAAGTTATAAATCCTTAGTGTTAATAATTAATATACAAACTCCATCGCAATAAAGTACATGGGCATTTGTCGGTTCGCTCCCGATGTGACATTGAAAGAAAGGGTGGAGGATGTATATTTAGGGTTGGTATCATAATAAGTACACGAGCTCTTGTCGGAGGCGTGGCCGATGTGTCGTCGAAAGAAAAGTGATACTGATTCGTAGCCTAATAATGTAAATAGTAATAATAATGTTGCAAGTTAGAAAATAAATAGTAAAAGTTTCATTTTCTAAAACCAAGGTACTCTTTTGAACTAAAGTTTGCAACAGTCTACAAGGCTTTTTCATCGGAAGTTCATGCATTTTGATTATTATTCTCCGGATGGGGTGTCAAAAGCCTTAGCACTTACCCGATGACGGTGGGATGCTAGAGAAGAAAGTCATTAATGGGAGAAGTGAACTAACGATGTCTTAGCTAAGGAGGTTTTTGTTTGCTTTGAGTTATGATCTTACTAAGTGATTAACATATTAGCCTAAAAGGCCCATGTGTAAAGCTTGGTCGGATTTCAACTATCTAAATATGTGGATTTAATGGTTTAAATTAATTTGAGCATACACATTTTAATATATGTTTATGTTGGGAAGAGAAATTCACAAGTTGTAATTATAAGTAGTCTTAGCATCTTAGCTCGTACTTAACGGTGATCTTATTTTTAAGCATAGCATGGGAAAAGTGAAAAATCAGGAATGACGAAGTTATCTTTTAGACACTTAATTGTGCTTTTTGTTCTATGATCCTTAAAGTTACCAATAAGGTAATGAAAACAATACATTATGTCAACACAAGAATAAGTTGTAGTTAGGTAGTTAATTAAAAAAAACCATAAAAAAATAAAAGTTTTGAAAATGGGAAGTCGGGTGTTTTATAACTTGTGATCTCTTAGCTCTCTCAACAAAAATCTTTGCTACTTTTCAAAGGTTTAGTTTGGGGAAGTTTTGATGTATTTGGTTATAAGGCATGTAATATTGCGTGAGGACACGCAATCGTTTAGTTTGGAGAAATTTGATAAGTGTAAAATACACATATCCGTTATTACCAAAAATGACCCTAAATAACCACAAATACAATAAAAATAGCAAAAATATACTTGTTTTTGTATTTTGTGTGTGCAAGTACGGATATATTAAAAACCACAAGAAAACCGTCAAAAATGGGCAAACACGGACATGAGAAACGGAAGAGCACAAAAAAAGCCAAAGATTCAAAGCCAAAGCCAGAAAAAGTCAAGCTTCAGCCAAATGGTCAAACCGTGGTCAACATAGGTCAACAAAGTTAAATCACTAGAAGACAAAACCCCAAAATAATTCAAATCAACCCTCTAAGTTTCAAAAGTTACATATTAGGTCCTTAAAGCCTAATGGGCCTTAATTACCATTAAACCCTTACCCGGATCCATGACTTAAACCATAAGCCCAAATCATAAGCCCAAATCATAAGCCTAATACCCTTTTATTTAAACTCCAGGGACTTAAACTGCCAATTCTGAAAGTCAATATTACCCTACACCTTTAATAAAACAACCACAAGGACTAAAGTTGCAATATGCCCAAAGTTTAAACTTGTTTTACCCCGTTTTAGTTATAAAAAAAAGGCGCCAAGGGCTTAACACTATTCACCCTTCTTCCCCGTTTCACACCTTTGTCAAATCAAAGGGCTTTTCCAAATTGGAGGGTACGGAAGTCTATTCAAGTGGTCTATATCACCCTGGCAGAGTTAAAACGTCACTCAAGCACCTTATTGGCCAATTCCAACAAAGGAATGCTACGTAGACTCGAAGAAAGCACAAGGATGTGTGGGTTTTACACTTCTATCACTCACACAAGTAACACAAGGTGTCACAATCACGGATTACCACGCTGGCAATCCGTGTGTGCACATATGAGATCCAACGGCCAAAGCTATTGATCTAATCATTTGGAAAATAGATGGTGTTGATTAAATAGAGCGTGGGATACAAGCAAAGACCTAGAAGGTTCAAGGACTGGCTATAAAAAGCCCTCACTATCACACACACACCATCTAGTTTTTATATAGTAGCTTTTAGTTAGCTTAAATTTCATTTTTAGCTTAATGTAATTTTTCTGAAATGATTTGTAATTTCCTTTTCAAGTAATGTAATCAAAGTTTTTTTTAGTAAATGAAATTCAGTATTTACATTTGTCATAAGCTCTTTTAAGTTTCACTCATAAGCTTTTACTTCTCTTTCAATATTTTGCTACTATTGATCATAAGCTCTCAATAAGCTACTTTGAAGCTCTCTAAGTCTATAAGCTTAGATTGAGCTTAAACAAGCCTTAATTAAACTCAAATCATAAAATCAGCCTAATTACCTTAACTATTTTGGACTTATGAGCTTTTGGAAGGAAAACCAATTATTGAAGGGTTCTCATGGATAATTACTGGCTTATCTATGATAAACCAGAGCTAGTAGATAAGCTCTATGAGCCATTTATGCCTTTGTTAAGCTAAGGCTTAAGTAAGTCTCTCTTTTACTCTTAAGTTCTTAAATTCCTAGCTTAAATTGTGCTTAACTGCTTATTAGCTTATCAATAGTGCTTATTTGATTTCTAGTTGCTTATTTGAGGTTGGTTTAATCTTATTTTGCTTATTAATCATTTGTTTTAGTTAATATAGTTTAGATCATAGTTTTTTTTAAATGCTGTTATAAATCATAAAAACCAAAAAAATATAAGTAGCATAGTGTAGATTTTAGATTTCTAGCTTATTCAGTTGATTGATTATGTTAAATAAGCTAGAGATAAGTTGTTAGTCATCTGGAGGTAATTTTAGTTAAGTGAAATTTAATTTCAATAGTTTTTCAAATCTGCCATGGACCTAAAGGGGTGTTTGGTTTAGTCTTATTTGACCTCAAAAAGTGAAAGATATTTGGTACTTTTACTTTGGACAGCTAAATGTTCATATTTGATTAAATTTTAAAAAGGTTTGAAGGTTAGTTTGAGTTTTCAAGCATTTTGAGGCTTATTCTTTTAGTCTTAACACCAGGGGAATTTTCCTAGAAATTTCACTTGTGAAAATTTAATCCAAGCCTTTCTAGGCTCGGATAGTGTTTGATTTGTGCTCTCACACTCTAATTGAGTGTGTCAAGTGCAGTGGTTACTACTAAGGTACCCTGCATCTTTGTTTTAACTCTTTGCTAAATGCATCAGCAGTAGTAACACTAGGTTACTACTGCTGCCCTTTTGGTTTCAATTACTTAAGAAATTGTAAGAGTTAGGTTCTTAAATTCAGTAGGATTTAAGTTTTCTTATAGCTTAATATAAAGTAGCTTTTATTTTGCATTTTCTTGCTAAATTTCTATATTTAAGTTGCTGTCAAAAGTCATATAAAAGCCTAAAAAGCCAAAAACAGTAGGTATTTTAAGTAGCTTGTTAAGTTTTGATTTCCATCTTAAGGTGTTTGCCCTTATGATCTAATTGTAGTTACTATTGCTAGATAGAGAGGTTTTTAAGAGCTTAAGTTTAGTTTAGCTTATGAGTGTTTAGCTTAATATTATTTTGAGCTTTTTGAGTAAATTCAAGAGTTTCACCTTTTGATCTTCAAATTCAGCTAGGGGTAACCGTTTATAGCTTAAGTAGCTTATCATTTTTAGTTTATGCACATCATAAGCTAAATAGGACAGTTTTTGTTTTTTAATTTGAGCTTATATTAAAGCTTGTGCAAAGCTTTTAGTGAAATCAAGTTTAAAAGCTTTTAAAGGATTATTTCTCATGATCAGTCTTTCAAAAGCTGTTTATTGAGTTATCCTGAGTTTCAGCTCAAGTTGTTTACTTTATTAAAGTGATTAAATTTATGTGTTTTTATAAGCTCTAATATTTCGTTTTTTGTTTAAAAAAGGGTGAAAATAAAAAAGTGAAAAGGGACTCTACGGTTTGTGTTGCCAGATAGAACCAACGGACCTCTCCCTCAAAGAAATAAACCCTAACTATTGTGTTCTAACCATTAGATTCATAGCTCATCCAGTGAGTTTTTACCCATTTAATATATAATAGTCTTTTTCATTTCCTTTTTTTATGTATAAGCCGAGCTTATACAAGCTTATTTAGAGCTTATTCTTTAAGCTGGGGATTTGGTCATATTTTTCCCAAGATCTTTGTTACATTTGGCACTTTTCCTGAATTTTCCAAATTTTTCTCTTTATTTTATAATTTTTAATCATTTTTCGAAAGATAAAATCTTAGAAAATACATAAAAATAAGAAAAAAGTTTCAGAAAATTACAAAAAAATAGTTTTTAGTTTTATAAAAATTATTTTAGGTTTACATTCAGAAAAATCATTTTCACCACTTTTAGATTTTAATTTTAATTTTTGAACTTTTAATTTTAAGTTTAAAAATAGGATTTTAATTTTAAAAATAGTTAAAAATAGTTTTCTGAGTTTTTATGTTATTTTAGACTTTTCTAAGTTTAAAAATCATTTTTCTAAATTTTTAGGATTTAATTTGCTATTTTTAGGATTTAATTAGATTAAAATAGTTTTAAATTCATAATAAATTCAAAAATAATCAAAAAAAAAATGTTTTTCTTTTTCTTAAAATTTTCTTTTGTCCTAATTTAGGTTTAGAATTTTAGTTTGCATTTTTAGGGGTTAATTTTAGTATATTTGCTTAATTGTCACGTTTTAGTTGCTCCCGTTAATTTGTTTAAATGTTTAATAGCTTTTAATTGTTCATTTTAATTGTTTTCTTTTATTTAGTAGTTATAGATACTCAAAAATATATTTTCTCTCATTCAAATCATAATCCGAGCAAAAACGTGGTTTCAATTTCACAAGTCGTTGGGGAAATGACCCGGGTGATCATGCTTCCTGGTTAAATATACGTATTATATATTATATAAATATCTTTTAAGAGTGAATTTTCCTTAGGGAATTTTCTTAATTGCTCTTGTGTTATTATATCGTATATTTTATAGTGTATTTTATTACACATCATTACGTTTCGCGATAAATTAAGTTTAGGCGTACCCAGAATCACCAAAAATAATCCTACGCTTCAACAAATACCCCCGATGGTACCCAACACTCAAAGTTTTATTAAATTTATCCAAGTTAATATTACTTTACACTTTGTACATTAGGAAATAAACTAAGACACAAAATCCTTGCAAGTAAACACCTTTTATATAAAAGCTACAAGTTGTAACTTTAATATATGATACAAAATATTAAGTTAAGTGCAAAATGCTTCTAGAAGACCTTCTCCCCCCAAGCTCACATCTACAACAACAATAATAGACATTAGGCACACATTTTCTTCACCACTTGGTCTTGTACATCAACTAGTTATTAAACATAGCCATCTCATGTTCCTTTGACCAAAGACAAGTCCATAGTCTTCCTTAAGACCCTCCATATGTTTTCTTGACCAATATTGCATCTTTTGACTGTCCTAGCTCACATATAACACTAGTATACTTGTAAGAGAAACTCACACAACACTTAACACTTATTAAAGGGCAAAAACTATCCCTCTTTCTCTCTATATGCCCACGGCAAACATACACCCTCTTTAAGCAATTCATACAAATTATTTTACAACCTATACACATCTACATACATCATTCCTAAGATATTCTAAGATGTTTCCAAGCATTGGCTAACCATTTGCAAGTAGATATCAAGATAAGAGAAGCTAGGGTTTTAGTTGGAAATCTAGGGTTTCTATTGTTGCAAGCTTTGGTTTTAAGTCTAAACAAGGGTTTAGCACTTATTTCTCATCATCATATATCATCTCACTAAGGTTATCTAAAGCCTTCAACTTTTCATTTTCATGGTTATATGTGTATATGATGTTCTGTAGTGAAATCACCATTTAGGGCTTTTTAATCATGTAAAAAGAGTTTTTACTTGTGGTTATGGATTTGTACACTTTTACACATGTTATGATATTAGTGATATCATGTTAGAATGGACATATAAGTAATATACCATGTTGATTTAGTGTAAAAATGGTTATATACAAATTAGGGTTTTAAAAGTTCACTTAATATGTTTTAAGTAAAAGTATGATAAATGACATGTTAACCTTGTTTATGGACTTTTGGTTATGTTATATGAACACTAAAATAAGGTCAAATTGGAAGTATAACCCTTGTACACCTTTAATTAATGTATAAAAGGTTCATGTATAAAACTAGTAAATAAAGTTTACATAATAAAGTTATGGTTTGTAAGTATCATTGTGGACTTGTAAATTTGGACATTTGGACAATATATGGGACTAATGGACTGATTATATGTAACACATATAACATATGTGGTATATAAGACTTGTGGTAAAGTTACAAAGTTAATAGTATGAAAACAAAGTTAAATATGGACTTAAGAAAATAAATATACTTATTTTATATTTTTATAAAATTCTACATCTCAAGACGAATCCGTACATATAAGAAACTTAAAAAACGGATAAATAACGAAAAAGATACGGTGAAAACAAGTTATACGATAAATAAACGGATTTATAAAAGAATTTTTATAAAACAATTTATAAAAATTATATAAAACAGCAAGTTTAGTATTTTTAACAGATTACACATATTTTTAGGATTCCAAAATGATAAGAATCGTAATTTTTCAATTAATAACGAATGAGTTATGAATTTCGCGAGTTTACGACAATTAATACTTTTATAAAACAATTTTTATAAAAGTTACTATTCATGACAGAAACTTTTATTTTTGTAAACCTCATAAATTGATAGAACTTTCAATTACGAGAACGTACTCGAAAGAATCGCTAAAAACGGAGCTATAACGAATAAAATACGACGTTTACGGGTTTTACGACGACAAAAACAATATAAGTAAACTTATGATCTGGTGTGAACAGTAAAAGTTACTGTTCACCAGTAGGTCCAAATTTTGAAAATGTCAAATATTGATAACTCGTCTTAATACGAAAACGTGAGCGCAAGAAACGCCTCAAACGGACTTGAAACGCGAAAGTTACGTCAGTTTTGCTAAAACGGTAATTATAAACGTTTTAACTTATTAAACACAATTTTACCAAAACAATTAGATGGTGATCTAGCTATGTAGAATTGTATATGGTAGATGTTAATTACCATGCTTAGCACTTATACGACCTATGTTAATTTAGGTTGCATTCGATCATTTACGTGACGCGCTATCTGTGATATTTGGATTATCAGTAACTCAAGGTGAGTTCATAGCCCCACATTTTTACGATTTCAATGATTTATAACTTTGGGGTGGAAACATGCTTTGTTTTATAAATTGGACGCAAGTGTATATTTTATATTGATTACGTGTTTGCCTAAGTAGCGATAACCCAAGTTGAGCCCATTATCATGAACTGTCAATTGCATAGATGTAGTTGTGAATTACATTATGTGAGCGCGAATGTTATGAATAGATCTATTTGGGATTGACCTCCCCGTTCGGGTGATTAGCTATCACCGGGAACGAACGTTATAGCATGTCGGATTTGGGATGTTTAGGGTTGAACATCTGATCAGGCAGAATAGCAATATTTATTATTGCGAATATAATTGTCGAGCTTCAGTGTCATGAGCTTAGGAAAACGTAATTGGATTTTGTGATGTCTGCATCTGTTGCATTATCACGGGGAAAGTCTTACGGTCCTGCATATTATAATTTACTAACCTATGAATTCACCAATATTTTTGTTGACGTTTTAAAGCAATATTTTCAGGTGGTCAATAGGCACGAGGTGCCAGGGATACATTGGCGACACTTTTGGTTATCACGCAAAAGATTTGGATGTAATATGTTTTGGGAAATGTATTGTCAATCTTTGTAATATCAAGCACTGAACAAGTAAAGCTGCATGCTTTGTGTAACAATTCTTTTATCAAATCCAATGTATCATTTTTAAATGACTTTTTGTCATTCTTATATATCTTGTGCTATTGATCTGAGAAGTAACACGCCCTGGATATCCTTATTCCGCTGCGACCTATTTTAAGGGTGTTACACCCCCCCTATCTATTAGAATTAGGATTAACATAGGTTTAACATCGAATAGAATTAACATAGTTTAAATTAACTTAGTTTAGTTAACCAAAATATTAATAAAATAAAAGATTGGTTGTCGCATTTAGTGATCGACACCCTACTTACCACGAAACTCCATCTGATTGGGTACACTGTCCGTTAAAGTGTTGTTTTAGTTAAAGTCAAAAAAATATAAATTTAAAACTTGAATACTCTAAAATAAACCCTATTCACAGCGTCAAGACCTGTGACGGCGTTTGAAAAGCCCATCGGGACTCTCAAAGACGTCATAAAATACATCCAAAACTATACTTTTAGGCATTTTTGGTGAAGGCGTCACGAAGCTGAAAAGTTGTAATTTACCTTGTTTCATCGCTAAATTGAGTCCAAGTCACGTGTATTCTAGCCGAGTGCTTCCCAAATGAAAAAAAACACAAAAAGAAACAATTAAGTATAATAATCGCGCATATTTTCATGATTTTACAGGTTAAATGACACAGAAAAAGTGTATAAAATGACACCGCATCAAAAGGTTTCCCCGATAATGTATCACTCTAAAAAATGTTTAAGTACATAGGATGTGGGGGAAATCCCACATATCAGCCCATTACATAGGCGCAAACAAACGCATCATTTGTGCTTCAAACCATAAATATCATAAGAATGACACCTAGACTTATGAACCTACTTTAAAAACAACTACTACGACAAAAATACATTTTGGCTCATAATGACAAAAAAATCCGTATCGTTTAATTTGACCTCGAAGAGTGATATCGTATTTAACTTTTGGCACATAATGACGCATCGAATAAAAAATTTAAATTCACAAAAATATCCTCTAGTACCTAAATTCACTTTTGTTCAAACTAAACCATTAAATAAAAATAATAATAAACATAGATGCATTGTTTTGATCTGAAACACCAACATTAAAACGCTAGTTGGGTACAGCGGGTATCCATGTGATTATATTTGCCTATGAGAGCAAGGTTTTCTCGACGAATTGCTTTTGTAGAAGGGAAAGAAAAATGTTCGACGGATGTTATTAATTTGAAATTAACTTGTTTTTATGCTTATGCATTTAGTAACATTATAAAAAGCTTATACATATTCATTCTTTTTATTTATGATTTTACTAATTAGACATTTTTGGTCTGAAAGGCAATAAAAAATCTCGTACGATTATAGACTTCAAAATTAGTTTAAGTCTTAGTGATAGTCCAATATTTTACTTAATGATCGATTTGCTAAGTAACACATGTCCACATTAATTAGTTTTGACCAGTGTACTTACTAATTTTGATTAGGGTATTTATTCAATAGTAAATATTCATTGACCATTCTATTTATTAGTTTTGATAGGAAAAATAACACATTTTCATATTAAGTAAGTGTGTATCTTCAATTTTTAAGCCTTTTATTTTGAGAAGGTCCCAAATATATTATAATATAGTATAGATTTTGTTATGAGAACAAGTCACTTTCATTTAACTGAATTATCCATATGAATTGCGAGATGTGTTCGATTTGAATTGTTGGATCAACTCAAATCCCCAATGGTCTCTAACTAAGATATGAACATAAAACACTCTAAGTTCAAATGAAATATTTGAACACAAAATACTCTAACTAAGATTTTTAATCTTGCAATTAAAAAACAATGGCCTTTATTTTAGCTTGATATTAACACTTCTTTTTGATATGGTGATCTTAATGAGATAGTTTATATGTCTTTGCATGATGGATATTTAATTCAATGATAAAAGAGTTGCAGGCTTAAAAGATGTGTGTATAGGTTAAAACAAGCACCCAATAAATGAAATGCTAAAATTAACTCATGCTTTGCTTGAAAATTGTTTTACTCAAAGTAAAAGTAATTATTTACTAAGTCTAAGTTTGGTTTTTTCTTTGCTATGCTTGTTTATGTTGATGATATAATAACTATGTAGATGTGATTTTGAAAAGTTTAAAGTTTTTTATTAATCTAAATTTTTGTTAAACATTTAGGTAAACTTAAATATTTTTTTTTGGAATTGAGGTTATTAAGACAAAATATGGTCTATGTTTGTCTCAAAAGAAATATTGCTTAAATCTCTTAACTTATTTTAGGTTGCTTGCATGTAAACATAATGCTGTTCCTTTGGAACAAAATCTGTTTGTTTCTAATGAACCAACTCTTAATGATCTTGTTTTAGACAATATCACTAAGTATTAGAAACTGACTAGATAACTGATTTATCTTACACACACTACACTTGATATTTCTTATTATGTTTATTGATTGAGTCTGTTTATGCAAAAATTTAAAGTCTCATTTAAAAATTGCCCTTAAAGTATTATGGTACTTAGAGAGCTCATCGGGTATAGGTATTCATGTTGTCAAGTGTCCCATTGCTTCTCTTGAAGATTTTGTGGATGCTGACTAGGCTAAATGTGTTGTAACTAGAAAATTAGTTACTAGATTTTATTTGTGTTAAAATGTTTCATTAGTGTCTTAAAGAAGCAAAAAGCAAATTACCCTTTCTAAGTCCAAAAATGAATATAATGGCTTATGTTACTACAAAAATTGTTTGGGTTTTTAAAATTTTTGATTAAAGATTGCAGATGAGATTGAAGAGTTTAAAGTTTTTTTTTAATCTAAATTTTTGATGAAAAATTTGAGAAAACTTAAATAGTTTTTTTTTGGAATTGAGGTTATTAAGACAAAAAGTGTTCTATGTTTGTTTCAAAGAACATATTGCTTGAATCTGTCAACTAACTTTGGGTTGCTTGCATGTAGACCTTATGTTGTTCCTTTGGAACAAAATCTGTTTGTTTCTAATTGAACCAACTCTTAATGATCCTATTTTAAACAATATCACTAAGTATTAGAAATTGATTGGAAAACTAATTTATCTTATACACACTAGACTTGATATTTCTTATTATGTGCATTGTTTGTGTCAGTTTATGCAAAATTTTGAAGTCCCATTTGAAAATTGCTCTTAAAGTATTAAGGTACTTAGAGAGCTCACCAGGTAAAGGTATTCATGTTCTCAAGTTTCCCACTATTTATCTTGAAGCTTTTGCGAATGCTGACTAGGATAAATGTGTTGTAACTAAAAAATCAGTTACTAGATTTTGTTTATGTTAAAATGGTTCATTATTGTCTTAGAGTATCAAAAAGCAAAATACCCTTTATATGTCCTATGCAGAAACTAAAAATAGGCCAATGGCTTCTGTTACTTCATAAATTATTTGGGTTCTTAAGATTCTTACAGAGTTACACTAGGGAATGTTTTGCGTGTGAAATTGTTTTGTGATAGTCAAGCATCAATTAAGATTGTTGCTAATCCTGTTTTCCATGGGAGAACTAAACGTATTGAAATGGATCTTCATTGAGTAAGATAGAATATTTTCGCACGGGTTATTGAAACAAGCAATATTGATTCAACCAATCAAACTAATGACAGTTTTACTAGAAGGCGAGATAGAATCAACATGAAAAATTTGTTTCAAATCTAGGTTTATTTGAAATTTTCCATGTTAAGATTAAGGAGGGTTATTGAAATATAATCTTAACCTAGAAATAAGTTCAGGGACTAACTTGTCATTTTTGTATTTTGTTTTATAGTGCATTTTGAATTTAAGAGTTTATATAGCAGGATTGCTTAATATGGAGGGCTTATGTTGTCAAGATTGGAACGTTGCTTGTGTTGGAGTATATAAGCATAGATTTGTTCTTAGGGTTTTCATAACCCTTTTTCTATTTTCAAATATCTGCTCTCATCTCTCTCGATCTCATTCTCTTAGTGTATTCTCTAAAATGATTATTGAATCCTTGTAATAGAACTCTTTGTAAAAACCAAAACGATTCCTTAGATCGTTTAAGCTCAGGTTGTTTAGACCTAATCTAGGATAATAACAATGTTCATAAGTAATTAAACAAAGCGGAATAAGAACAAAGTTATCAACAAGGTTTTACCAAACATTCTCCACAGCCCCAATATTATTTGATCAAGATAATACGGTTACATCAATGAACTGTAACAGGGATCAAGGAAAACCTTGATTACCTTGAGGCTAACACATCTCTACACTAACTTCTACAACTTTTACCCTTTGGTAACACACAATCTTTTCTTGATGGATGCCTAATACCATACTCCTCTCCCTCTTTCTAAACTATGAGAGGGCTAGGGTTTACAAAAAAACGCTAGCTTACATATTAAGCTGAACCTAATATAACATCTTAAGTCTTGTTGTTTTCTTTCTTTCTTCATGTTGCATAAAAGAAATTGAAATCCATACAAATCACATAATCCCAACACACCTTGTTATATTTTTGTTAAAGGGTTTTCACCTAGTAAATTGATTACTCCAAAAGATAGTACAGTACATCGGATGTGAGTGAATCTTACATCTCAGCTCGTTACATAGGCGGTAAAGCATACGTAACAAGTCGTACCCCCCTCTTGTTACTATTGGCGAAAAATAAACAAACCCTAACATCCCTTTCATTCAATCGCATCTATCCTAATATCTTTAATTCGATTCAGGACCCTGTTCTTTTCTTGATTTAACTTTTTTTTATAAAGAATCCAACAATTCATAAATCATCATTGAGTTTTAAGGTTTGATCTAAATCGTTTAGGCTTTGTTTTACTTTAACGATTCATCAATATGCTTTTATGTTTGTTTTTATTTTTGTGTCTGATTGCTTAATTTGTATTGCTTAACCCTAGTTCTACCCTAAGTCGTGTTAGGTTTTCATTCCTGCTACTGGTGCGTTTGGTTATGTGTGATTCAAGGATGTTAAGACATTTTTTAACTGTTATTAACCCTAATTCAACCCTAAGTCGATTTAGGTGTTTAACCTTACTACTGGTTTATTTGGTTGTGCATGATTCAAGGTTAAAAAGGTTATTTGAGGTTTGTTTCTGCTACTTTTGGGTTTTACATAGGGATTGTATGTGTCGAGGATGGAACGAGGTTTTGTAAGTAAAAAAGGGAGTAGGGGTAGGAGAGGTGTAAAGGAAAAGAATCAAAATCAGGTTTTGACTAATGAGGCAGCCAAGGATGGTGTCGTACCATCTGATACTATCTTGTGTAGCTTAGGTGGTCCTACGATTGAGAAACTTAATGATTTTGGGAATAATAATTGTATGCAAGATGAGAATGTAGGGCAGTGTTAACCAATGATTAGGTCTACTACAACTACGTACGAAGGTAATTGTTGGGAATTATGATTTGATGATTACAAAATCTTATATGCAACAATGAAGAAAGAAGAAACAACAAGGACTTAAGAT
>BQNB010142466.1:0-17132 GCA_026074375.1 Tanacetum coccineum | reverse complement strand
ATGTTGGACAAGCTCTCATTCCAATACAAAGTGCCAATCAAACTCAACTCACACAACCCTCATTTCCTCACTTACTCATCAATCCACATGTTTCTAGTGTGCTTCATGCTCAAAATCCACCCTCACCTTAAGGTGACAACCAAATTCAACCTCCACTACCTCCATCTCCAAGTAGAGAAATGCTCATTAATGACATTAGTCAACTCCAAGATTTATCAAACCTTCTAGCCATGCACCTTTCCCAACGCAACACTCCCTCATCACCCTATTCTCCAAACTTGCCTCACACCCTCAACTTAAACCAAGTTGAACAACATGTTGGCTATTGTCCTTGTTGCATCTTTAACCAAAAACAATTCCTAACCTTGAGTGAAGATCTCAATTGGATTGAATTTCTTCTTACTCGTCCACAACCACCACTTCAAGTCCAACGAGACTACCCTCCAACAACCACCTCCGCTCCAAACTCTCCACCAACAACCAACTAAGCATGTTATATGCTTACCTTTTCTCGCTTTCAAATAAATGTCCAACCCACTCCTTTTGCAAGCAAGTTCAATGGTTTCCTATGGCAATCTAGGCAAATTAGGACCTTTGTAGTTTCTATTCATGTAGAATGTATTATTATGCTTCAAGCATAATATTTAGGTTTGATAAGTGCATGTTGAATGATTGTGTTTTATACACAATTTCTATGTTCAATGAATGATCTTTTGCTTAATTGCTCTTTTTAGTCTTTATATCTTATGTTCTCTTTATATAGTTGTGATGGTTGGTTTGCACAAATATGTTGACATTTAGTTGATAATTATTTGATTATTTTTCCTTTTCCTTTGCTATATGTTAGAAACATTGGTGTTGTTCTTCTAACTTGTTTTTATAGAAAAATTACCATAGCTCGATTCCTTGGTGCCCTCAAACGAGGGAGAGTACACATCAAGGGGGAGCGTTTATTCTGTTGACTTTACGCATATTCATCGACGAAGCCTTATTGATTCTACAAAAAGGGAGAGAAATAGAAATAAAACTCACTAAAAAATTGCTTAAAATTAATTTAACATTTAATGAGTTTAGATTTTGTAATCATCAAAAAGGGGGAGATTGTTGATAGAAATAATGCCTAAAAACAATATAAATACTTTTCGACCTCTCTACGTTTCGATAATCACCAAATGTAAAAACGCTCAATGTAAAATTAAACGTAAACAAGTAATTAGTAGTAAACTTTCATTTCGAAAATTTAATCACTTAAAGGTATGAATAAATAAATTTTCATTTCAAAAATTTAATCACTTAGAGGTATGAATAAACAAATGCTTAATGTAGTATAAATGATCAAATGATTTTTTACTTAAACTCAGTATCATACTTTTATAAAAAATTACACAAACATTTTATATCTTTTACAAAATATTTTTTAGAATTAAAAGAAATGGTTTTATTCCCATAAATATTTTGAATTAAATATTTCTACAAAAACGGCTAGAAATGTATTCAGAAAACACCTCCCTCAGAAAATACAACAAAAGGAGTGTTAGGACATTGGGCCGCCCCCTTTAATTATAAACAGGCATCCCCCTTATTTTTAAGGGAACGCAAAACCCTAATTAGGGACGGCCCACCCTAATTAAGGGGACCGACCACATATTTTTTTGTCACAGCTTGCCTATAAATACTGGACTATTCCCCACTGATTTTCTCACCTTTTGCACACACTTTCTTTCTGTTCTAAATCAGTTTATACTTTTCCTTACTTCCTATTGAACATAATCATAAAGCCTTGTTTCGCAAGTGCTACCAAGCTTTGATTCTCAAGTGCAAGAGAAGAATACTTCCTATCATCAAGGTGAAGAAGTAATTATATCTTTAGTGTGTGTCCCTTGAAAACTTTGTTTCATTGTATCAAATCTTGGTAAATCATTGTGTATATTGATAAAAGGTGTGTATCGTAGTTGTGGTATAATAAGGTAGATGTAGTGATCAGTTTAAGTATAGTTTAGATTGAGTGGATTCTTATAAGTTTGATAGATTGTGTGATCGAAGTATCTTGAGAAGAAGTTATGAAGCAAAGTGAATTTTGTGAATGAAGAGAATGTGTAAAGTAGATAGAAGTTGTGTAGTGACCCCAAGTTGTGATTTGTCATAAGAGGGTGTGCTGGGTTATGATAGAAGTAGGTTCTAGCAAGGATCGAACTCGACGTTTAGCTTACGTGTCAGAAATTGTGTACGCTAAGTTGTGTACTTTTTATCCGCCTAAAGGAGCATTGTTAGCAGCATTGAAGAAAACTCTCGAGTTTGGTGCTCGGGGAGTGATTAGAGGGAGAAGAGGTGCTTCGTTACCGAACCACTATAAATCCTCGTGTTGTGGTTTGATCTTTCCATCTCTTATCTCCTATCTTGCACATTTATTTACATCTTATCATTACTTACTTGATTAGTTAAATTGTCTATATTGTGTATATTGTGAATTCACATAAAGTCGAATCTAAGTTTTTATAAACAAACATAACATTAATTTAAAAAGCAGTAAACTATTCAACCCCCCCCCTCTAGTTTTCCACACCTAATTTTCAAACCTGTATATACCCACTTTTTCTGACATACGAATCTACCAAAACAATGGACGGATCTCCCTATAGTAGATCTGTGGATCCGCGAGTGGCTGAAATTTTTAGAGTGTTGGTTTTATTGTTTTGGCAATTGGAGTGTCTTATATATATTATAGGGAGTATGTCTTTAAGTTTTTAGATTCAACGTCCAAGTTTTGAGCATAACATGAAAGTTGTCATGAATTTCCCGATGGAACTTCAACAAAGTCGATCCTACTTGGAGTGTGTTAACTTTTAGCATGTTTTTGACCATTGCTAATAACACATACATTATGAACATTTAGACATAATAAAACATTGTCAACACAAGTGTGAGTTGTAATTCGATGATTATTCTTTTTGTCATTTTAATCGATTTCATAATTTCATGTTATAACCACAAATGGTGGTACATTTAGATTTAGAAAACATCTAGTCATTTTATTGATATTTTCGTGATCTAATAAAATTCTAATCTCTATAGGTTCATGATTCGAAATTTGTAATTAGAACATTGAGAATTAACATCTTTTGAATAATGATAAATTTCTCCATTAAATTTCCGCTTACGATTATTTTTGAGAGGATGGAGATTCACCATCAGGGATATGTTCTAAAATTGCTAATCCTAATCTTAAATAATTAATTTGTTCGCGTTTTAAAGGCTTAGTCAATATGTCGGCTAAGTTATCATCAAATGCAACTTTCTGGATAGAAATATTGCCCTTTTGGACGTTGTCCCGAAGAAAGTGGTGATGAATTTCTATGTGTTTAGTTCTAGAGTGTTGGACGGGGTTTATACTTAAGTCGATGGCCTCTTTATTGTCGTACATGATTGGCACGTCGTCGAGTCGTATGTTGTAGTCGATGAAAGCTTGTCTTCATCCATAGTGCTTGTTGACATGTTTTCTCGGCGGAAACATATTCGGCTTCGGTTATGGAGATAGCAATAGATGTTTGTCTCTTAGAGAACCAAGATGTTAGACAACATATCATGAACTTACAAATGCCGATAGTGCTCTTTCGATCTACATAGTCACTCGCGTGGTCAGAGTCAGCGTAAACTATCATTTCTATACTGGTTCCTTTCGGATACCATAATCCTAAGTGGCTAGTTCCCCTAATATATCTAAATATAAGCTTAACGGCCTCTAAGTGGGTAGTTTTAGGATTTTCTTGAAAACACGCACATAAGCAAACACTAAACATAATATCGGGCCTACTTGCAGTTAAATAAAGTAAACTACCAATCATACCTTGATATTTAGTGCTATCTACAAAGTCAGCTTCGTCGTCCTTGGTGAGCTTGATCTCTATTGACATCGGCGTCTTGGTTGGTTTGGAATATTCCAATCCGAACTTCTTTAACATCTCCTAGATGTACTTGGATTGATTGAAAAATATCCGGTCTTCCATTTGTTTTATTTGAAGACCCAAGAAGAAGTTTAACTCCCCTATCATATTCATCTCAAAGTCGTCATGCATGATTTTTGCAAAATCATCACACAAGTTTTAACACGTCACTACAACAAATGAAGCTAATGCAACAATTTATAAGCAACACTTTTAACATATGTTGCTTTTTATAGAACATTAAACATTAAGCAACATTTTTATGTCAAGTGTTGTATTTGGATCTAATACAACATTTTTTATAAGTGTTGCAAACTTTTTTAGAAAAAGCAATTAACATGTTAAACATAATAAAAAGTTTAAATAGCCTTCCACCCTCCAAAATAAATTTTTAGGTTAAACTGTTCCCGCTCTCCAAAAATTATTTTCCCCAAAATCATCTTTCCCCCTTTCTTACCTAAAGCTAGAAAAAAGTCAATCTCAAAAAGACTCAAACCGTTGTTGATTAATCCTCCTTCATATCTCGAGAATGCTCTCCTGTACTAAATCATCACCTTGCTACTTCTCCGTAATTGGTTTTGCAGCTAAGATTGGTCAAATCTAAAGCCCTTATCTAGGCAACATTAAAAATACTTCTACCATAATAGTATGTATACTATCATGTTTGAGTTGTCTTGTAATGATGTTATCTCATTAAGTAGCATGACATTCAAATTTTTACTATTTTTAAATTTCAAAGAAGTTTGACTATATTGTTACTGTATGTATTGCATGTCAAATCAATTCACAAAATAAACCTTGTGAATGATATCGAGACTGTTTCGGGACGATGGATGCCTATGTGTTAATATTAGCGTTAATTTATATGTAACTTTTAAAGGTCAGTTGTATGCTTATCTATGTATGTGTTATTTTGTTACAGCTTTAATTAGATTTTTAGGTTAAATTTATAGATCTAATTGGATAGAGGTAATTGATGGTTTGTAAATTTATAACTTATTGTTGTTATGTAAGTACTTAAAACAATCGTGGTAATCTTCCTTCTTTTCTATTCCTAATATTTTAAATCTTAAAAATTAGTCATATGCTCTTTTCCAGTTAGATTCATGGTTTTGAAGAAACTTGAAGTCTTCAACAATATCAAATGAAGGCACAAGAAGTCCTTAGGCAAAGATGTATCCGTAGTTGACATTTGCTCATCTTAGTTTGTCGGTGCAAAGTGCCCAACTTATATTTAATTATATAGGTGTTAGACTAACTTATCTTAAATACGTACTTGTTATTCATACTTGTGATCATAAATATGCAACATGAATTTACGCCATCAGTGTCGAGGCGTGTACCATGAAAAAGAAGTACTTTAATGATTTATTTACAATTCAAACGATGAATGAAAGCATATTTATATGAGGCTGTTTGAAATTGTTGATTCAATTGCTTATGTTTTATTGTAGCTTGGGGAGGAAAAGCTAGACTATGATGAAAGGAATTTAACTATAGATTTTTGTTTGTATTGGACATTTGAAAAGGAAAAAATATATGTTTACACTTGTGTGTTATGTTGACTCATACGTGAATGTGGATATGTATAATCTTTTAGTAAGAAACCGAACTTCGTATGTGTAGGAGGTTAAGCATTCTTCGTTTCTTATTTGTACAAAGGTAATTATCGATATTTATATGCTAATGATTAATTGTAAATATGCAAGATCTAAAGTCAAAACCTTACCATATGGAGTTGCGCGACTGTTAGTAGCATGAGTTATTATCGATGTTTTGCAGAAGGTACGAATCCGTAATTCATATTCTATTTGATACTACATGTTGCAATAGTATATGTGACTTTCATGTGTAGTGCTTGTTTGACCATAAAGAATATATGCGTGACTTTGGTTTGACGAAGTTTTTGTAGCCACTTTTATGATTTTATTTATCTGAGATTGTATGATTTCATGGTTATGATGTCGACGTACTAAGTATTATGGTTAATGATTAGTCACTATGGCCCCATAATGATTTACGTAGTTTGAAGAAAGCCTATACTTTGTAGGTTTTGATGGCACATCTATTTATTTAGGCGATACTTTTAGCTATGCTTTCTCCATTTCTCCTGACAGGCGCTCCTATCATCAATCCGGCCGAGAGTCTATGAAAACTATCCTGGTATGTGTTGAGATGAGATATGTTGGGAGATAACGCATGCGCAGGATAGATCAGATCAAAGAGATGTGTGTGGCACTGTGAGTATTTATTTGTAGGCTAGTATATTTCATCGATTATAACATACGCTGTAGGAATGGTAAGACGAGGTGACGGTTAGAAGACACAATCCTAATCGAGACGTCGGACAGTGAGGGCGCGTCTAAATAGGTACTAGAGGACTTATGATTAGTAATTGAAAGGTAGTCTGGCGATGGGGGGTGGGTACTGGACGATTGGGTTGATACATGTTTAAGGCGACGTGGTTCCGGTGGGTTCGGTTGAAAGTATTGGGTCATTGAAATGTATTATTAGTTCTCTGAGCGGAGTATGGAAGCAGTAGGAGGAACATCCACGATCAGATATAGCTAAAGACACACTACATACGGCATGATGATAGTATACAGGTTTTTTCCTCTCGGTGAAGGAAGAGCAGTACCAAACTCTAAATCGCACTAATAATCATAAGTCATATACCCTTCACACTTCAAGTTGATGAATGTAGACTTAATGGACCTGTTTGGGATACTGGGTTGCTTTTAGAAACTTCTTATCTTTAAGTAATACTTCTTTAAAAGCCGAATAGCTGTGTATCAGAGTTTGCAATATGCATTTGTGTATTTAGAATATGTATCTATCAAAAGGGGTCTTTAGATAGAGGTACTATTGCAGCAAGAGTCATTTGGTTGCTACAGTAGCAGCGTTTGGTACTGTAAGTTTGTAACAAAGTTACCGTTTTTGTTCATGAGTTGATTTAGTGTCTGTCGCACGCGTAATATGTGTGATACAACAAAAGGGGCGTTTGGCACTTGACGTACTGCTGGTTTAGATCCCAGTTTTAGTAACTGGATTGTGGTGTTGTTAATAAGTAGTAACTGTGTTGTTTACTTGCTCTGTTTTCTTATACAAACTTATAGTACCAAACACAGTTTCTGTAATTTCTTAAGATATTGTCAAAGTCTGTTTTGTCGGTCTGCAATGCTGCCTTTATGTGCCTTGTATTCATTCTAAAACATGGATGTTTTGTGGGTCTGCAAGTTAAAGTTCTAAGTTTGTGGGTCTGCACTGATGTTGGTCTGCAAATAAATACATTTTATGTGTTTCACTATAAGCTCACAAGATCTAAATAGGTCAAATTAATTATACAACATATATTATCCTGGCTGAGTGGCTAGTACAAAATGGCTTTTAAGAAAGCTAGCCTAATATGAGGCAATTTGACTTAGCAAACATAGTTTTAGACAAACTCTAAACAAAACAAAAGTTTCTTAACCATTTATACTAAACTAAATTGATATTAAAAGGTACATAAACTAATAGTTAGATAAACCTTGATTGTCAATCGAACTGTTAGGATCTAATTTAACATAAATGATGATGTTATATTGATTTAAACACCAGCTTGTTAATTATTCACACCAATAAACAGAAAGGAAGTATTAGAATTAAATACCAGCTTGTTTGATAAACAAATGATACAAGCCTTTCATAGTTTCTTATATATTTAATAGTGGGCATATGATCCAAATAATAAGGTCATAGTATTTTATAATAAAAACTATATGAGCCAAATAAGAGTGCAAGCCATGTTCTTTGATAGAAACCCAGGCTCTATAACAGGTAATAGAGCTCATTTTCAAAACTAGGCTTTATTTGCTATTCGAATAGTCCTCACTCCTTAGAGCTTGTAGCCAAAAACATGATTTATGCCTCTTTTCAATAGAGCTTTATGTCACTTTTAGTAGTAGTGCTTATATCGTTATTATGTGTTGTAGGCTACATTGCTTTGGCATACTTTACCAAATACAAGCTGTGCGTGTTAAGCTTTAAAGAAGATGTCAAGATCTTGAATTTTGATTAGATAATATTTCTATGAGATAATATATATTAGCTATTTTACATTGAATAACTTGGCCAAAGTACAATATCATATTGTATTTAGTTATTTCTATTATGGAATGAAAATATATTTCAGACTTGTTGAAAAAATTATGCATTATAAACATTCGTCAGTTGTGTTGTGGAAATAAAAGCGCTACATATCATTGCAAAAAGTGTTGCTCTAATATGATAAAACACCAAAAAGTGTTGCACTTGATATGTTAAAGTGTTGCATACTTACTAGTTCCATATGAATAAGTGTTGCACATCAACTTGAAAAGTGTTTGGTATTTGCTTAATTACACATACCTTTTACCTATTAAAACGAGCCTAAATGACCAAAAACAGACATAAAATGCCAAATATATGTTTGTTTTGCTTTGTATACTGTGCAGGTAACGGATATTCACTAAAGGACAAAAACGAAGCCAAAACCGACAAAACCGAGCACGAGAATGGAAAGAGCGTGAAAAGTTAAAAAGTCAAAGTCAACAAGTCAAAGACGAAGCCGAAAATGAAGAAATCTTAAATGGACCAACCCGCACCCATTTAATGGGCCAGGTCAGCCCATTAAGACTTTATCTAAAAGTCTTACAAGTAAAAAAAAGCCCTAAATCCAAATCCATATAACCCGGCCCAAACCAAGAGGCCCATTACCATTTAACCATAACACCCTTTTAACTTATTACACCACTAGTCCCTGGGTTTGCATCGTTAGTCCTTATGGACTAACATTGCTAGTCCTTAGCCTAACACCATTACTCCCTTTAACCCTTAACCCCGTTAACCCTGTTATCAATCAAATCCCCAAACCCTTTTCCCGCCAACACTATTCATCCTTCTTCCCCAAAAAACCCATCACCATCCTTATGACCCTACTATTCACCCATCACTCTCACAACTCAACCCCACTTCACAAACCTCCAATTCCACCTTGGTAATCCTCTAATTAACTTTTAAGCTTATTGCATTTTTTAAGTCTTGTAATGTTTTCCTAAGTTTAATGAAAAGTTGAGGTTTTTATGTTTAAATTCTGTGTTTTTTAAAGTTCATGTTCCACTGTTTTTAAAAGTATTTTATAATCTCTTATAAGCTTTAAATTACTTACTTAAGCTGTTTTACTTAAGCACTATAAACTTTTCCATAGTTTATAGTGTTTAAGCCCTTTTTACCAAAAAATCACTCAAAAAGCTATTTTGGATGACAAGCCAGACTTGGAAGGGCTTGTAGGTTTTTACTAGCTTGTTTTAAACAAGCTAGAGCTTGTAGACAAAGCTCTTAAGAGCTTATTTGCCCTTGTTTAGAGCAAAGGGTTTTGTAAGTTTCTCCTTTTCATTTTTTTGCTTAAAATTGCTTATTTACTGCTTATTTATTGCTTTTTACTGCTTATTGTTGCTTATTATTGTTGTTTATTGCTTAGTTATGCTTACTTATTGCTCATATGTCATTTGCTTATGTTTTATATAAAACTGTCTTACTTTGCTCTTAATACTGCTTATCTGTTTTGCTTATTTTAAAGTGCTTATCTGTGGTTGGAATTTGCTTAATATTGCTTATTATTCATTGTTCACCATCTGTCTTTAAAAACCCTTGCTTAAATCTTTAAAAACCAAGTTTAAAATGGATATGAGAAACTTAAAGGGGTGTTTGGGTTAAAAGGCAAAATGGGTCAAAAATGGTTTAAAACTACTTTGGGTCACTAAGCCAACTTTAACACTCTGTATTAAGTCATTTTAATCAGTTTTAAAAGTTTTTAAAGTTTAATATCAAATTTTAAGGTGTTTTATACATGTTCTTTAAATCTGTGGTTTTTAAAGTTTTTCAAACTACTTATATTTGATCTTTGCTCAAAAGCTGTTTTTAAGGTTTGGTTTATGTTTCATTTTGAGTTAAAATGCAGTAGGATAAGTGATGGTTAAGTTTGCATTTGCCATTGTGGATTTGGTACAAAATCTGTCAAAGTGTTAACTTCAGTTTTAAAAAGCTTAAAGTCAGTTTTTGATCTTTAAATTTAGATAAGTTAAAATTAGTTTTAGGTTCTGATTTTCAAAACATAAGCTCATTGGATAGTGAGCTTAATCTGTTTCAGCTTATTTTGTAGTTTACACATCTTTAGACAGCTTAATTTTAAGCCTGCAGTTAGCCCTTTTGTCTTTTAGAAAAAACTTGAAAAAACCAAAAACTCAACACATACTGAGTTAAACAGCCATTTTTATAAGCCATTTTCTAGCTTTGTAGTTATTCAAATTACTTAATTTTTTCTTTTTCTTAATCTTTGTAGTAGTGACTTTAAATGTTTTTAGCTTTTAGATATTAGCTTATTGTTTTACTAGCTTAATTTTTAGCTCAAAAGTGTCCCATTAGGCTGTTTGGTTACCAGTTTTAGCTAGAAGCTTATTTGCTTTTCTGAGCTTATGGCTTATTGGTTTTGCTTAATTTGTGTTTAGTCTTGCTTATTAGGTTAGGTTTAGAGTACTTTTAGCATGTTTAGCTTAGGTTAGAGCTTATTTAAGCTTATTAGCATTTTCAGTTTAGGACTTAAAGTTTAAAAGTTTTTTAAGTGATTCTGTCCTTTTAGCTTTTTTTAGCTCATTTTGTTAGCTTATTTTTAATCTTATATGCTTATTAGGTCTAGAGTCAGGCTTGTGTTCAGCTTATTTAGTTTTAAAAATGCTTAATGAGTATTTTAAGTCCAAACAAGTCTTAGCTTATTATCATTTTAAAACTGTCATTCTCTTTGGGCTTATTTAAGCTTAATTTTGATTTTCAGAAGAAGTCATTTTACACAAAGTTCTTATTTTAGTTGTATAAAGCTTTTCTAAAAAGTAAATTTTAAAAAATAAAAAAAACCTAGGGAAATTGGGAAGTCAAGGGTGAGCTAGGCTCGAACCCTTGACCTCAACCAACCTCAACCCAGTTTTAACACCACACTCTACTACCATTCGCCCTTGGGACTTTTTCGTTAGGACTTTGCAACATTTATTATTTAACCCCTTTTTGGCCATTTAAGCATTCAGCCCTTTTTGCTTATTAACAGCTTATTCCCATAAGCTGTTTACCCCATTTTATTTTTCTTAGGATTAGCTTATCTCAAAGTACTTTTTGTGATTTTTTCAGATTTTTCCAAATTAGTTTAGTATTTTTTATTAATTTTTTAGAGTAAAACTGTTTTTAATTCATAATAAATAAAATAAAAGTCAAAAAAATATAATTCTTTTTTATAAAATTTTCTTTTATCATTTAAGACTGTTAAAAATTAAATTTGCTTTTGTAGGGTTAAAATTGTAGGATTTAGATTTTTAAAGCTCGGTTTTGATTCCCGTTATCGTTTTTAGTTTAATTCTTTAATTGCTTTCGTTTTAGGTTTGCCTTTACTTGTTTTTGCTTTTATATTTGTAGAAATAGGAATCTTAATCAAATATCATTAAAATATTCAATCACGCGATCACGAACTTAATCGCGATTTTCAAATTCGCACCTCGTCGGGAAACGACCCGGGAAGGTTTTTTTAGGGTTTTACTTTGGATAAAAGTAAATAATCTCTTAAAAGCCTCTTGGAATTCTCACTCTTCTATAATTGATATTATCCTTATATATATATTAAGTTGAAATCAATTTTTGGCGCCGTTGCCGGGGAGGTTGTGAAACGATTATTGTATACGTTTGAAGATTAGTGTTTGAAGACCCTTCCCTGTGAAGTTATCGCTTTCATTTGTGAATATATTTTTTCTATTATCAAGTAATCAAAAATTCCAAAAAAATTGAAAACCCAACAAAAACGACCGTTGTGTCACTTGTGAATTCGGCTCACCTTTAGATTACAAACTATAAGAGAGGTATAAGGAGGCGATCCTACGAACTTTGCACCCGAAAGGAGAAGGTTTTTAATACTTCGCGCTTGAACCCGCTTACCCTCATCCGTACCCTTCTTTTGTGCGTTTGCCTAAAGAGCACCGTACAAACACGTATCGTTGATTATCGTTACAAAAATATTTCCTTTTCTTTCTCTTATTTTGTTTCATAGTGTATGCAAACTCGCTCTTCGTCAATATTCTTGTGAACATTCTACGAATCCTACTCTACATTCCGAAACGGCTTTAATCTAAACGTTCTATTCCAAAGAGTCGAAACCGGTTTCTCTTTGTAGAGACTCCCGTAGTACGATGGCCCGATCAACTACTATGGCGGAATTACCCGTGCACCCATCGAGGGTTATCAGATTCAATCGTAAACCACCCATTCCGCTGAGCATTTCAGCTCAGCATAGTCTCATCAATCTTGTATCTCAAAACAATTCTTTGTTTTGAGAAAGAAGATCCTCATGCTCATATTCGATATTTAACAAGATTACTTCTACATGAAAGTACAAGAATGCCCGAAACTCCCGATTAGCTTAAGCTTTTTCCATTTTCTATCGATGGTCCGGCCCGGATTTGGCTCGACAAGAACCTCCTCGATTTATTCTCACTTGGATCACTGTTGTCCTAAGTTTGTAAAACCATGTTCCTTTCTCTCCCTCAAAAACAACAAATCTCCGGAATAAAATTTCAAATTTTAATCAAAAGTTTAAGGAATCGTTTTATGAGGCATGGGAACGTTTCAAGGATCTCCTTCGACCATGCCCACATCACGGTTTTACCGAATTACATCAACTCGATACCTTCTACAATGGTTTAACCCACCGATCAAATCTTTAATTCTGCCGCCGGTGGCAATCTTTTAGAACGAAGTGCTCAAGATGTGTTGAAAATTATTGAAAACAAATCAAAAGTTCGTAATTCAAGAAACAAACAGATTGTTTCTTAAGTGAAAGCAAGTAATGTCGATTCTTCAGAGATAGCCTGTGTCGTAGCTAGTGCTGTAACTAGTGCCATGACCGCGATGTTTAAACAACATCAAGTAACCCCAGCTCCAGCTTCCGTAAAAGCTGTTGAGGAATCTTGTGTTACTTGTGGCGGTGCTCATTCTTACCGACAGTGTCCTGCCACCGATGGCAACACTTTTTCGGGCTATCAAGACAATATTCAAGGATATGTTTCAGCAGCCGCAGTAAACTATAATCAAGGAAATACCGGATACCGTCCTCAAAATGTAGCTAACCAAATTCGACCACCGGGTTTTGCTCAACCGAATGTGCAAAATAATCAAACCCGGTACAATCAAGGTTACAATCAAAACAGAGGAATTAATCAAGGAAACCCAAATTATCAAGCTCCGGCTTATCAAGCTCCGATTCATCAACCACAAGTTGTGACGACTAGTGATTTCTCAAACTACATAAAGGCGAATGATGCGGTAATGAAAAACATGCAAACCCAAATGACCTCTTTAACAAATTCTAACATCGAGCTTAAGAACATGTTTGGTCAATTCATGAAAATGAATACCGCTTCTACTTCGGGTTCGGGTTCACTTCCTAGCAACACCATTGCTAACCCGAGAGGTGATTTGAAAGCAATCACCACCCGAAGTGGCATTTCTTATGATGGACCCCCAATTCCACCCCCGTCTTCTTCTCTTCCTAAGGTGGTGGAACGGGAACCCGAGGTGACAAAGGATACGGTGCAACCGAGTACCGAAAACATCCAACCTCCGGTAGTCCAAATTCAAGCTCCAATTGATGAGCCCGTTGTTGCTCCTAAGCCTAAACCGTCTATACCTTATCCTTCGAGAGCCAACAAACAAAAGCTCCGTGAAAAAGATGATCTCCTAGCTTCGAAATTTGTTGAAATCTTTAGGGAATTACATTTCGAGCTTAGTTTCGCGGATGCTCTTCTTCACATGCCTAAGTTTGCTACAATGTTTAAAAGTCTCCTTAATAACAAAGAAAAATTGTTTGAATTAGCCACCACCACATCGGTAAATGAAAATTGTTCGGCGGTTATCCTCAAAAAGTTGCCCGAAAAACTTGGAGACCCCGGCAAGTTTCTCATTCCATGTGATTTTCCGGAGTTAGATGAATGCTTGGCCTTGGCCGATCTCGGTGCAAGCATCAACTTGATGCCTCTCTCCATATGGAAGAAGCTCTCACTCCCCGAACTTACTCCTACGCAAATGATTCTTGAGCTTGCGGACCGATCGACCACTCGACCGGCCGGCATTGCCGAAGATGTCTTTGTGAAAGTAGGAAAGTTCCATTTTCTGACCGACTTCGTAGTCGTTGATTATGTTGTCGATCCTCGGGTTCCCTTAATTCTCGGGAGACCCTTTTTGAGGACCGGACGAGCTTTGATTGATGTTTACGGTGAAGAATTAACTCTCCGCCATGATGATGAAGCCGTAACATTCAAAGTTGGTCAAACTTCGAGATACTTTTACAATGATGCCGAGTCAATTAATTGAATCGATGTAATCGACGTAGCTTGTCGGGAGTATGCTCAAGAAGTGCTCGGATTCTCAGAAATTTCTACAAGTGGCAATCCCACTTCGAAACCGATTATTTCTACCTCATCTCCCACTCTCACTCCCTTCGGGGATAGTGACTTTCTTCTAGAAGAAACTGATGCTTTCCTTGCTATTGAAGATGATTCAATTTCACCAGAAATTAATGACTCTTGCTATGATTCAGAGGGAGACATTCGTCCTCTTGAGGAATTTCTAAACGATGATCCATCATCTCCTCTCCTTCCACAAGAACTAAGATGTGTAGAACCTAAAACCGAAAAATCTTCAATTGATGATCCTTCGGAGCTTGAGCTCAAGGATCTACCTTCTCATCTTGAGTATGCATATTTGGAGGGCACCGATAAACTACCCGTCATAATTGATAACGACTTAAAAGAAGATGAGAAGGTCCGACTTGTAAAGGTTTTAAAGTAACCTAAGCGTGCCATCGCTTAGAAAATCTCTGATATAAAGGGCATCGACCCTTAATTTTGTACTCGCAAAATATTAATGGAGGATGAATCTAAACTGGAAATTCAACACCAAAGACGGGTTAACCCAAAAATTCATGAGGTTATCAAAAAGGAATTTATCAAACTCCTTGATGCCGGATTGATTTATCCTATCTCTGATAGCCCGTGGGTTAGCCCCGTTCATTGTGTGCCTAAGAAAGGTAGTATAACCGTAATTGAAAATGATGATAATGAGTTAATACCTACTCGATTAGTTACGGGATGACGTGTATGCATTGACTACCAAAAGTTAAATGATGCCACTCGTAAAGATCATTTCCCGTTACCATTTATGGACTAAATGCTTGAGAGACTCGCGAGAAACGAATACTATTGTTTTCTAGATGGTGGGATACTTTCAAATTCCTATAGGCCCGCAAGACAAATAGAAGACCACCTTCACTTGCATGGGACGTTTTCCTACCGACGCATGCCTTTCGGCTTATGTAATGCTCCGGGCACATTCCAAAGGTGCATGATGGCCATTTTCCACGACATGATCGAGGAAACAATGGAGGTCTTCATGGACGATTTCTCAGTCTTCGGGGATTCTTTCTCTTCATGCCTCTCCTATTTAGACAAAATGCTCAAACGGTGCGAAGACACTAATTTAGTTCTAAATTGGGAGAAATGCCATTTTATGATAAAAGAAAGCATTGTTCTAGGACATAAGATTTTAAAGTCCGAGATTGAGGTCGACAAAGATAAGGTCGATTTTATAGCTAAACTCCTTCATCCGACTTCCGTTAAAGGCATTCAAAGTTTTTTAGGTCACGCCAGGTTTTATCGTTGATTTATTCAAGATTTTTCTAAAATTGCCCGACCGATAACCCATCTTCTTGAAAAAGATACCCCTTTCATCTTCTCGAAAGATTGTGTTGAATCATTTAATATTCTTAAGAAGAAATTAACAGAAGCTCCGATTTTAGTTGCCCCCGATTGGGACCTACCATTTGAAATTATGTGTGATGCTAGTGATTACGCGGTAGGTGCAGTCTTGGGGCAACGTAAGACCAAACATTTTCAGCCTATACACTATGCTAGTATGACCATGATGGATGCTCAAGCACATTACACCACTAAGGAAAAAGAGTTATTAGCCGTGGTGTATGATTTTGAGAAATTCCGGCCTTATTTAGTCTTGTCGAAGACCATAGTGTATACGGACCACTCGACTCTTAAATATTTTCTTGCAAAGCAAGATGTGACTCATCCTTTTGGTATATATAAATACATAATAAGGATAAGATCAATAATAAAGAGATAAGTATTCCGTAAGGATTTTTAAGAGATTTCTTACTTTTATCCGAAGCAAAAACCTTAAAAAAACTTCCCGGGTCGTTTCCCAACGAGGTGTGAATTGAAAACTGGGATTAAGTTCGTGATCGTGTTTTTGAAATGTTCAATGATTTTTGTGATTTGGATTCTATTTCTACAATTAAAATGCAAAAACAAGCAAAAGAAACCCTAAAACGAAAGCAATATAAGCTAAAAACCTAAAAACGAACACGGGATCAAAACTCGTTCATTAAAAACCTAAATTCTACAATTTTAACCCTGCGAATGCAAATTTAATTTTCCTAAGTCCTAAATGATAAAAGAAAAAAATTTTAAAAAATTATATTTTTTTGATTTTTATTTTATTTTTTATGAATTAAAAACAGTTTTTATCTAAATTAAATATTAAAAATACTAAATGAATTTGGAAAAATCTAAAAAAATTATGGAAAGTAGTTTGAAGTGTGTAGAATCTAAGAAAAATAAAATTGTGCAAAGTGCTTTTTGAAATAAGCACGAAATAAGCTGTAAAAGGGCTGAAAGGCAAAAGACTAAAAAGGGCTTAAGGAATTAATTATGTATCATATGACCAGATGGCCCTTCTGGTGCTAATGGTTTGTGTGTGTGTATGGTGGGACGTGTGTGTGCAAAGGGGGAGGTCATGGGTTCGACCCCCATGCCTCTTCTTTTTTTTGAAAACTGTCGGAATCCTAAATAATCACTTCCACTTCATATTAAGAACAAGAAAATAAGCTAGGAGATGAGAAGAAATGTAGAGAGAGAAAGTAGAGAGAGAGAGAGTAAGAGAATGGGAGGATTACTTGCAAATGTGAAAGTTACAAATGACCAACCCCCCTCACTTTCCTTGAGGAGGTGTATATGTATCCAAACTAAAAGGCTTTCATGCCTTTAGTAATTCTACGGGCCAGGCTCGGGA
>BQNB010142463.1:0-17133 GCA_026074375.1 Tanacetum coccineum | reverse complement strand
TGTTATTGTCTAAAACTTTTCCATTTATTCCTTGATTTTCTTTGAAAGATTTTGATAAGATTATTTGATGATACTTTATCCCCCTCAAATAATGACCCGTTTTCTATTAAAAGAGCTGTAGTCATTGTTTGAGCGGTTGAATTATCTTTTAAAATCTTTTCCTGATTAAACACTGAGATGATTTATTTGTTTTAAAAGATAACATCAACAAAAATAAGATTTCTTTTATTTTTAGTAATAAATGCACTGACACGTACACTTATTTTAAGAAAGTCGGGGTTGTGTAGCAAAATATACACAAGCCTTTACATGATCATAAAGTAGATCATGCCCGTGAAACTAAATTCCCCGTAAGAGGTCAAGTTATCTTTTTGGCGATATACTTGCCTTTAAGATAAAAACCAAGTTAAAGTCTGAAATAACTGCAAGCCAAAGACATGTTTTGAAAACAGTTTGAACTTCAGCTCGAACTTTATTTACAACTTTGTATCATTATTAAATGACATTTCTAAAGCCATAAATATTATCGATTCTAGAAGACATGTCATGAGAAACATATTTTTGGATTTTTTGATTTTTTTTCTAATTTTATATTTTCTTTTTATGGTTTTATATTTTTCTATTTTCTTTTTCATAAAAAATCTATTATAAGAAACTAAAAATCTTTTTGAGTTTTTATATTTTTATATATTTACATTCACGAAGAGGTACCACCATCACTCATCATTTTCTTCTGCCAGACTCTTAAGTGTTTCTAGAGACATGCTTTTCATCCCAAGCTTGTTGATCAGGAATTCAAATCTTTCCCTTGGTAACACGCATCGCTTTAGTGAAGATGTCTGCCATCTGATACTCTGTTCCGGACGAAAGTAAAAAGCTTAACCACTCATTTTTGACTTGTTCTTTGATTAAGTGATACGAACATAAATATGCTTTGATCTTCGAATGGAATGGCTTTGTTACAACAAAGTGAATTAGTAGTAGTGTTTTCATAGTACCAATGGGGATTTCATTGTATCTCAAATCCAGAATCTATAATTTGTGATATCAATCCAAAGGATTTAAGCACAAAATCCGAATAAGGCCTCTTTGTATTCTTGCCTCTTGTACTAGAGGGTATATGTGCTTTTCTACTTCTTTGACGATTCCTTATGGTATAAGTCTGTCTCCTTTTTGGTTTTTATCTTAAGAAACTGGACACTACCAAAAGTACTTCTTCTTGTGTCTTGACACATGACGTGATCAGTATCTGCATAAGCTGTTAGTGCAATACTGGTATCTTTCGAGTACCAAAGGCCCATATTAGTGGTACATTTCAGGTATCAAAAGATCCGTTTTACTGCATGTAAGTGCTTTTCGGTAGGTCGTGCCTAATACCGAGCACACCTGCAAATTGCAAATACAAGATTAGGTCTACTGGATGTAAGATACACGAGGGAGCCGATCATACCACGATAATGTATAGGATCAACTATTTTCTCTTGTATATCTTCATCCAGTTTGGTTCTGTCCACTATAGGGGTGTCAACCGAATTACTAGAATCCATACCATATTTCTTAAGAATTTATAAAGCATATTTTTTTCTTGTTTATTAAGATGCCTCTAGGTCTTTGAGAAATTTAAAGTCCAAGAAAAAATGACATTTTGCCTATCATTGACATCTTAATACTTAGAATCATTTTTCACACCTAGTATATCATATAGGCTTAGGATCAGGTAAATGCTAATTATTATATCATCAACATACATTTGTACCATATTCCTGCACAACACAAATGCAAAACAAACATATATTGGCAGTTTTTTTGTCTGTTTTTGGTCATTTAAGTCCGTTTTTTTATGGAAAAAGGTTTGTGTAATTAAGCACATACCATAAGGCCATAAAAGGCTTTCTTCAGCTTGTATACGTGGGTAGGATTGTCTTGATCTACAAAGCCCTCCGGTTGACTAACATAGACTTCTTCACGTAGCTTATCGTTTAAGAATGCCATTTTGACATCCATCTGGTAGATAGTCATATTCTTATTGGCGGTGTTTGCAACAAAGATTCTGATAGCTTTAAAGCGAGCCACATGTGCGAAAGACTCTTCAAAATTGATTCCATTTTCTCGATGACAACCCTTAGCTACGAGCCTTGCCTTGTTTTTCAGTAACCCCTCCAAATTCGTCTTGTTTGACTTTGAAGATCCACTTCAGTTTAATTATCATAACTAAATCTGGACAAGGTACAAGCTCCCAAACATCCAGTCGTTTGAACTCATGAATTTCTTCTTGCATCACATCGATCTATGAAGATTCCAACAATGCTTTCTTTAAAGTTTTTGGGTTCAACTGAAGTAAGGAAGACATCAAAGAAACACCATATGGCATCGGTTTATAGTTGTTTGCGTGTTGAGACAGGCCAAGAAGGATTGCCAATTACATTTTCCAAGGGATGATTCTTCATCTATTTGCTGACATGATCAAAAGGTGGGTTGTTTGGTTGCATAACTGACGATGATTCTCGAGAACTTGGTTTTGAAGTGCGAATATTGAGAAATGGATCATTATCAAATGGTGCTTATTGTAACTGTTCTTTAACACCTTCAGAAATAACTAGAGACTGTGTTTCTTAAATTATTGAAGAAGTACTATTAGATGGTGTATCTTGATCAATGGAAATAAATGAAGGTGAACCGATAGGATCAATAGGTCTTGGAGTAGCAGCTGCAGGAACTAGAGAAAAAACACTTGGTGGAGGATTAAAGTACTCATCGAACATTGGCTGGAACAACAAATCCCAATCATTCTTAGTGGGTGGAACATAAGGTGTTGAAGAAAGAGGATTCTATACGAGTCCTGAACTGATTGTTCTAGAAGTCATAACTTGAAGCTCGGGTCCTGAACTGAATTGTTCAGAAGCCATTTCTTTCAGCTCATCAAACTCGACATGCATAGTTTCCATGATCATATGGATCCGTTTGTTATAAATTCGGCAAGCCTTCTTTGCAGGTTCATAGCTAACAAAAATTCCAATATCAGCTTTGGGTTTTAGCTTACCCAGATCCTCATCGTCATTGGTTGGATAGCATAACACACCAAATATGTGGAAATATGTTAAGTCGGGTTTTTTGTCATGTATGAGTTCATATGGTGTTTTTTTATGACGCCTTCGAATTAGAGAACAATTTTGGGTAAAGCAAGTTGACGTGGCTGCTTCTACCCATAGAAACAATGGAGCCTTAAAGAATATCAACATCATACATGTAGCTTCCACTAAAGTACGGTTTTGTCTTTCGACAACACCATTCTGTTGTGGAGTACGTGCAACTGAGGTTTGGTGTGAGATCCTGACATCATCATAGTAGGCTTACAGAGTCTGATTCTCTGTTCCATTATCTGTTTGTATGTTACGGACTATTGCATTTAGACGAACTTGTTTTTTCTTTAGAAGTTTAATCACAATCTCTGGTGTTTCATCTTTTAATTATAAGAATTTTACCCAGGTGAGTCATGAATAGTCATTAACAATAACCAAAATGTACTTATTCCCATTGATACTTTCAATTCTCATTGGACCACATAGATCCATGTGCAATAGATATAACTTCTCTTGGATGAAGTTATCAGACTTGGGTTTGTAGGTGTGTTTCTTGCTTTTTCATAAAGCACAGGCAGAACACAAGTGATCTTTCTAATACTTTAATTTGGAAAGCCCTCTAACAAGACCTTGTTTGGTAAGTTCATTTATATAACCAAAGTTTAGATGAGACAACCTTTGATGCCATAACCAAGGCTTAGTTTTAGAGGCTTTAGACAAGAGATAAATAGGAGAGGATTGCATCATTTCTTCCAGTGACATTGTGTATAAATTTGAGCCCCTTGATCCTTTGAGCAAATCAACACCTTCTAAATCATGAACATAGCAGGTATGTTTTCAGAAAGCGACCACGAGATCAAAATCAAAAAATTGACCCACTGAAAATAAGTTATGTCCTAACCTCTCCGCATAATAAACCTGAGAAATCGTGACATTTCCTATCTGTTAATCCCCACATCCTCTGATTTTTGCAACATGATCATTCCTGAATCTGACAGTACCTATGAATTTGCTAACAAAGTTGATGAGATGAGAGCGATGCCCTGTCATGTGCTTTGAGTAACCTGAGTCAAGGTACCAAAGGACGATTTGAATGACCTTAAATGGACACAAAAAGAAGATGGAGCAGTAGAAACATTGGATCCCCAATTTTTGTTAGGTTTCAAGTTGTTAGAAATCTTAGATGTTACATTCTTTGATTTTCTACTCGAACCTATATTAGTTATATCCTTAAGTTTCCTTTAAGTATTACTACTGTGTGCAGTTTTCTTAACTACTATTGTAGAGATTGGTTTCTTAGGAGGCACTATTGTGGTGGAGGTGATCCTAGTTAAAGGGCATGTATTTCCATCTATAATGAAGGTCCTACCTGTTGGTTTCCAACTATATCTAACATTAGTGTAAACTTTCCTTGTAGGTTTCCACATTTTCTTCATTTTGCTCTTAACTGATTTAGGTTTAGCACGCACACTCACATCATTAAGATAATCAAGAACATATAAATCATGAATTACATCAAACATACATTCATTACATATAGCACAAATAAGTTCAGAATTCACATTTAACACAATATGCATAACATTTGCATTACAGACAGGTTCAGCAACACAATTCTTTTTATTTAAACTAGGTTTAACTCTCCTAAGATAGTCTTCTACTTTATTATTCTTGTCGCTACTTGTTGGTCGCTAAATCCTATTGTTCTTTGTATTGCCTTGAGGCTTTGATCCGCTAGTACTAGTAGAACTGATTACTCCTGTAGAAGGCAACAAAGGTTTGTTAGAATCCTTAGTTTTGCAAAAGTCTGCCTGTTTATGTGTGTAATTTGTGACAACCATGATTTGAGCAGGTTAGTAAGTGTCCATTTTGTATGTTTCTTGCATACTATGTGTTCATTATGTAGGTTGAAGTGGTTTTTGTATGTGCATTATGTCATTTAGAGTAAATGATTATCTTATTTTGTGTGCATATGAGTTTTTGTTAAAGTATTCTATTTGTACACTGGTTTTTGTGGTGATTATGGGAAATGAAAGACGTTGTTCATGCATTCTACGTAATGCTTGGTGATAAAGTATAAGCGTTTTAGGGAAATGTGGTATTTTATAAATTGGAAATAGGCGAGTAAAAATATAGAAGTTTGTAGCAAAGTTTCTAAAAATAGAAAGTGGTTTGGTGAAATGAAAGTTATATTTAGAAAGTTTAGTAAGTAGCATTTAAGATCAAACTATCTTAGGTTTTTATAAAAACTTAAGGTAATGAAGTAAATTAGTTAATTAATAAATTAATAAAAAAATAATAAAAATATATATTTATTAAGGGGGGCCGGTTTTGGTTTAAAAGAAAAGAAAAAAAAGTATTTTTTTTATAATCACAATTTGGGCTAGACTAGGACTTGTTTAGGATATAGAGGAAACCCCAAACCCAAATTTGGCCCATCCTTTTCCCCTCTTTCATGTGTGCGTACAAACTCAGCCCCTAAAACCCTAAGGAGTAGATTTTCATTGCTAGATCCAAGAGTCAATCAAGAGTGTTGTTTAGGTGCTAAGCATCAAGGTAAGTGTGTTCATCCTAGTTTAATCAATGCAAGCATGTAACACTTATGATGGTGGATTCTAAGGTTACATAAAATACAAAATATTATTAGTGTTTAAGGATCCTAGAATGATTAGGGATAGATTAGATGTGTGTTCATGCATGTGGTATGATTAGGGTTGCGTTAATTTATGAATTAGGGTGAGCAGAATTTAGGGATGTGTTCACGAGTGAATATCTCCATGATGGTATAGGTTTTTGAGTGTTTTTGGACTATAAACAGTAGCTCATTGAATGGACTTTCCAAAAAGTCCCTCCTCGAATGATTTTGAGTTTGGGAAGTTGGTCAATTTTTCTAAACAAGAAAAGTTGTCAAAACATAAATACTGGTCAGATTTAGATCATGTTTAGGAGGGTAAAACCTATACTTAAAAATGGAATTAAGCTTAGCCTTTCTATAGTAGTTAAGTTCCATATGTCTATTGATAATCCCATGAAAAATAGCCTCTGAAAGTATGTCTAAGTATGGTAGGTAGAGTGATATATTTTGGTGTGCAATCAGATCCAAATTAGGACAGTTTTGAAGTTTGATTTTATTTGAGGTAGTTACACATGTAAGTAATACTTGGGAATCACAAGGTAGTTAATATACTCATAAATAAACATGATTAATTTTTGGTATAAATTATGAAGGTCATTAAGTAAGGGTTTTGAGCACGTAAAGAGACTCTAAAATTCTGATTTAATTAAAAGTAGCTAGTGTAAAGTGTTAATGAGATGGTTAAGGTTGGGCATGGTGTCGGGGTGACCCATGATGGTTAACTAAACCCTTAGGCATCCATCATATGTGTGTTACATATACTAGAGCTTTTAACTTAGTGGCGTGTAACCGTGTTTATTTATTTGTATAATTACGCGTTAAGATTTGGAAGCTGTGTTTGAGCATTCAGGTGAGTTTCATAGTCCCTCTTTTTATATTTCTTTTAAATTGGGATGGAAATGATGCAAATGGATTTAAAATGTTCTAATTATTGTGATTATGTGTCTTTATTTTGAAAGTGTTTGGACTTTACTTGGCTATTGTATGTTACGTGCTAAATGCTTATGTGTATTTGGATCTAGGGTAACGTACCTATTTGTTGTGATATTAGATCAGGGGTAACGTTCCTACCCATGTGAAGTGATGGTTTTAATAGATCGGGGGTAACGTTCCTACCCATGTGTTGATACTTGTTGGATCGAGGGACACGTTTCGTTCCCATGCTCATTTTGGTTACATTTGCATGCCAGCTTGTATGATAGTAAAGTAATTATCCTGCCATATTTGCATTAATCACAGTAATTGTTTATAAGCTTTGATTTTCATGTCTTAACCTATGACTCTCATTAACCTTTGTGTTGACGTTTTAAGAATCATTTTCAGGTAACCATCTTGAGGATGTTAAAGTTAGGAAGAGTGGCTAGTGAGACCGTAGGCTTGCATGCGGAGTCATTCTCCTAGAGATTCTATTTATGTCATCTGAATTGTTTGATACTTGGATGTTTGTTGATTTTGTTTAGACTTTTGGATTATGTTTCTTTGTGGTATGACTTTGCTATTGTAATGCAAGACTCATTTATCTTGTGTTGGGTATTGTCATGATACATAGTGTCTCATTTGATTTTCCTTTTCCTTTAGTTCTCTCTATTGTTGACACCATTGTGTTGTGATGATATCCATGATGTTACGCCTCATGTTTCTGCCTAGGCGGGGTGTGACAGATTGGTATCAGAGCCTTTGGTTATAGAGAAGTAGGTAGTTGAGCCTAGACTATAACCTAGGAGTCCTTTATGTAGATGCATTTAGGGCTTAAGTGTTTAATGCTATAACTGCTATGCTTCCCAACTGGGCTTAAGTGTTTAATGCTAAGTTGTCATTTTAGTTATTTTGCCTACCATTATCTGATACAATATGTATTACTTTCTGAGTATTTTAGCTATATTTTTCCCCCACCCGTAAGAAGTCTCGCTGGGGAACCGTTTTCCCAACTAGACTTAAGTGTATGAGGAGCCTCTTGTGGAACCAAAGGAGATAGAGTAGTTGATCGCTTGTTGGATAGTCATAGTAGGGCTGGACCCGCAGAGTCGGGTGACTCTTGCGAAGGTAAAGTCAAACCCATGCGAGGCTCAGCATAGGTTTATTCCATATTTTATCTCGTCACATTGTTATTGATTAATTCTTTTGAATATCTGGTATTTTGGAGGCGCTGCGAGACTTTCGTTCCTTTATGTCATTTTTGACTTTATCTTTATATAAGTAAGTAGTTGTTTGTTGGAGCATCCTTTATGCGTTATGTGGTAGTGATTTAAGATGTACAATGTGGTATGTGTGCTTATATGTGAGTGATCATTAAGATGTGTAGTCTTGGAAGTAAGTACACATGTGAAAGGAGGCAATTATAATTATGGCGGCCAACATAATTATAAAGGCATCACATACGTGGACTTGTGATCATGATTGCATTGATTGATGTTTGTTTGTTACTTGGTAGTGTGAGGTGTGGTAATGTTTGCAATCCTGATAAGGATGGTTATATGGTTAGGGAATTATTCTCTTAACCTAATGTGCAGATGTGTTATGGATAGTTGTGTAGATAGTAAGTTTTCCTTCTATCTAATGTTTGCGGATACATATTAGTACTACTATTACTATTATTGAGGTTGTTCGTTTGCTCGATTATTCGTTCGGATTCCTAACTCTAAGTGTAGAATCCCTTCATCGTACTTTGTTGTAAGGAGGTCCTATCTTCCTATTCGACGTCTTGATGTATATTGGTTGTTCGGATCTGCTGCTTTTGGTTATTAGTACATTTCACTGGTTTTCCCGTAAGTTGACTTCTCGTAGGAATATCAGAATTTTTCCTTTTAAGCACTATTTGTTCGTGACAATTTAGTACGGATATTTACTCCCTTGGTTGTATATCTCTTGGTTTTCGTAACCCGTTGGCGACGTGTTAGTATCGATGCTTTTAGGTTTGCTCTGTTGATCGTTATTTCGGATAAGACCTTACGTTTTCTTTTGGATCCGTAACGTCTTGCATAAGTTTCTCTTGTACGAGTTCGTTTGATTTTATTCTGAGTATATGGTTTTTGGTATTTTCTTTCGTTTTCAAACAACAGAATGGTGTTAGAGTCTGTACGGTGTTTTAAAATCCCTTTTGGTATTGCGGTGTCCTTTGTTTGAGTAACATATAGTATAATTGATGTCGAATTATAAAAAAAACCCTTTTGAAGAATATCTTGGTGATGTTTGGCGAAAACTGTGTTTAAAATGATTATTGTGAATAAAATGTGTTTAAAATGATCGTTGTGAATAGAACATGTTTAAGTGGCCTATACAATTAAGTTATGAAAATTGTCGTGTGGTTATTAAATTCTAAATTTTATTATGAAAAGTAGGTTTAAAATGATTCATGGTAGTAAGATGCGATACACCATTAGATAACTATCTCTAGATTTTTATGACAACCATGATTAAAATGAATTTTACAAAGATTAGACTTCAGACATTTTTTTTTATATAAAATGATTTTTTATATTTAAATGACTTTCTTTATTTTAAATTGATTTTTTTATAAAAACATTATTTAATTGGTTCTTTCGAGTAAAGTCGATTGTTGGTATAAGAATTTTGTCTTTCGTATTTATAAGTTCTGGTGCGTAATGATTTTGTTATGTGTTCTTTTGTCGTGGTACGCATGTTGATTTTCTTTTGTTTTATTTCACTCCCTGGCTACATATATCGTATCATTTCTTTTAAGGATTCTTATGTCATTTGATCCAAGTCTATTTGCATATGTGGAATCCCCCATATGTATTCTAGCCGTGATTCGATATTCGTTCGTTATCCTATTCGATAGTTCATAATCCTTAGAATTTGTTGATACCGTCGGGTCGTGGAAGCTTTGGTGTGATTGTAGGAATGGGCTGATTGTCCAAGAATAAGGTCGTGATAGTATGTCATGAAAAGGTGGTTAGGATATCGTTAGAAGGTGATGAGATACTTCTGGTTCAAGTGAGAAACGTACTCAAGGAGTCGCGAAAACCATTTTGACAGAAAGGGTAGATGAACGAAAGTAGTGTTCTTCCGTCGTACAAGATTTTGTTGATTGTTTCGGAAATATTGTCCGATGACACAACAACGAACAAGTTGAGTTTGTTGGATCACGAAAGGTGGTCAGTCATCTTCCATAGATAACAGTCGTTAGCTCGTTAAGTAATTTTTGGAAACTTACATAGTTAGTTAGACCAAGGCCCATGGATAAGTCCATTAAGCCAAGGCCCATCCGCCTAATGTAAGGTATATATACACCTCTCCATGCCTTGGAGAGGTGGTTGGTTGGTTGTATTTTCATATAGTTATGCATTTCATGTTCTTGTCTTTCTCTCTCTAAAATACTTCCTTCCTTCCCACTTTCTCTCTCTAGTTCTTGTTGTTAAAAGATATCTAATATTCTTCAATTGGTATCAAGAGCCATGGAGTGGTGTGTTTAGTTTTTGTGTTTATTTTTGTTTGGTTCGTGTTATTGCAAAAAATCATCCATTTCTTTATTTTTTCTTGTTGATTCGAAGCTATTTGGGTACACTAAAAGATCAGTCTACTTGGTAAATTTGATCTAGTATCTTTAGGATTTAGGTGTACAAGCTTTAATTTAAGAAAAAATTCATTTTTGGTCATCTTTTATGTTCAAAACCTTTATAAAGAACAAAATCTTAATTTTAAATTTTTCGGCTTAAAAACCTTAAAGTTTCTATTTTTCTTGTTCCAATAGGGTGAGTAACACTAGTTGTACAAGAATTTTTGCAAAACAACCATAAAAAAGGTGTCTTTTTATGTTTTAAAATTTTTGAGTCTCGTGTCTGTTGGAGTCGAACAACCCAAGTCGAACAACCTGAGTCGAACAACTCGAGTCGAACAACCTGAGTCAAACAACCATGCTCGAACCACCTGAGTCGCAACAACTCAGGTCGGAACAACCTGAGTCGAACAAACCTAAGTTGAACTACCATGAGGTCGAAACAACTCAAGTTGAACAACCTGAGTCAAACAACCCCAAGTCGAACAACCTGAGTCGAACAACTCAAGTCGAACAAACCTGTGTTCGAAACAAACCTGAGTGGACACCCAGTCTAACAACCTGAGTCGAAACAACTCAAGTCGGAACAACTGTGTCGAAAACCCAAGTCAAACACCCTGAGTCAAACACTCAAGTTGAACAACCTGAGTCGAACAACCCAAGTCGAACACCCAAACCGAACAACCCAAACCGAACAACTCAAAATTCCAAATTATACGGTTTATCTCTTTGACTTGTAAAATCCCGTGAAACATTAACTTGTTTTCCGGTTTTGTCAAGAATTGTAAAAATCTCGTGTAGTTTAAATATTAAAACACTTAAAAGACACTTAATTAAAACACATTTCTTTCTACATAGTCCGATCAATCATGTAATCTTTTTAACATACATATTTCTCAATGACGACTCTTGCTGACAAAGCGATTCTTTCGGGTGCTGACAATCATCCACCTATGTTGGAAAAGGATATGTCTCTGATTTGGAAAAGCATAAATGGAAATTTACATGATGAATAGCAAAAAATGGAAGAATGTTCTGAATCTGTTGAATATGGTCCACTCTTTGGCCTTCATAATTGAGGAAAATTAGAGTGGACATGGACCAATGAATATTAAGAGTTTATCTGCTACGAAAGCAATTCAAGCTGATTGTGATATCAAGGCAACAAATATCATTCTCCAAGGACTACCACCTGAGGTCTATGCATTGGTTAGCAATCATAAAGTCGCCAAGGAACTTTGGGAAAGAATTCAACTTCTCATGCAAGGAACTTCATTGGGACTAACAGATCCAGGGAGTGTAAGCTCTTTATGGTGGATTCTGATAAGTTTGCTTATAAGAAGGGAAACCACTACGTGAATTCTACTTAAGATTTTTATGCTCTCAATGACATGAACATCTATACCATGAAACTAGAACAATTTCAAGAACACAAAAGTTTTTGGAATACTCTCTTCTGAGTGGAGACAAATTTGTAACCAGATGTCAAACATGATTGGATTTGCCACATGACTAACATCTGATCAGATTCATTCTTATTTGGGGACAACATGAATTTATGCAAATGAGTTTCGTTTAATGCTTGAACGCACCTCAGATCGCTTGCTTGGTTGCTTCCAATCCGATGACCAGTTCCTTATCAAACTCATCAAAACTCATACCAAAACACTCAATTTCAATCACAAGTTTCACCATATCAGTCTCCACAGTATGGTTTACCTTTTCAGTCTTTCTTTACTCAACTCATCATCATCAACACGTCTTTCAATCACTTTCATCCAATGACTATCAATCATCAATTCACCACAACGTTTATTCTCCATCATCATCCATCCCTCAATTGGAATGTGCTCCCACAGTTAACCAACAATCTGAATTTTCCCAACCAGACTCAGGTCTAATTGTTCTAGTGTTCCAGAAAGGTGATGATCCTATTGATGCCATAAATCACATGATGTCTTTCTTGTACAGTGTTGTTCACTTCCCGCTACCCCACTACCAATAATCAACTGAGGAATTCGTCAAACCCTAGGCAAACAAAGCTACCAATTAATATGGAAGGAGTGACCTTACAAACTAATTCAGGGAGACAAACGTCTTTTAGCTGCGGGTACTTACAAGGACATACACTCCAGAGAGCAAGTGGAAGCAATTAATGGGAAAACAAAGGGGCGGGGGCGGGGACTGTTATGTTATTAATACTGCAAAGTGGAAGGCATATGTCTAAACAGTGCACTATAACCTAAGAGGAATTAGGATGATTCTTGTTTAAGGATAAAGTCGTTGTTGGATACATGCTAAAGCAACTGGTCAAAATCTACATGAGGAGGAACTTCGCATTTTTGGCAGATCAAGGAATTCAGAAGGATAAGGCCACACAGGGACTGTCATTTACTCACAATGCTACTATCAAGCTGATGGTTGGTTGCATATGACTTTGATTGTGATGAACTCAACACTGCCAAAGTTGCTCTCATGGCGAATTTATCTCATTATGGTTCAGATGCTCTTGCTGAGGTACACAATCATGATAATATGAATAATAATATGCTTAATCAAGCTATGCAGGCGATGCCGTCTTCTGGAACAATGAATGTTATGACTCATTCAGAACTAAAATATACATTAATAGCAATATCCTTCATTATTATCAGTATGTCGAATTGAATCACAAACAGGCAGCTGTCAAAATTCTAACTCTTCTGCACAACAAGATGCACTGATATTATCTGTGATTGAACAACTGAAAACTCAAGTAGTTAATTTGTACCAAGATAAATCTAGACAATAAAAATGTCTGGATACTTTAACTGCTGAGCTTGAAATGATATAAAGAACAAGTTTAGTTTTGAAGAGGACCAAATTGTTGATTTAAGGAGTAATGACACGTTTCAGATTCAAGTGCACAGATCTGTAGAGATTGAAATCTTAAAACAAACTATTTTTCGAACATTAAAAGAAAAGGAATCTTTAATGCAAACAGTTACTCTTCTCAAAAATGATTTTAAGAAAGAAGAATCTAGGAACATCGATAGAGAGATTGCGTTAGAAAAGAAGATCAAAAACAACTAGATATATTGTTTTTAAAAAAGATCCAATCTGCACAAACTGTTCACATGTTGACAAAACCTAGAGCTTTCTTCAGATGAAAGGATTTTGAAACATAGAGCTGCTTGTGGTATGATTAAAGAGAAAATGATTAATAGATTCCTAAATTCGGTCAAAAAATTTTCCAGGAAATTAGGTTTTCAAAACAAGGGTTTTCAATGGACAAAACGCAGTGTCTTTAGACAAAACGCAAAGAAGGTCTTGAGACAAAACGAAATGAACAAAACGCAATGTTTGAAGACAAACCGCAGAACCAAACCGCAACGCCCTAGACAAACCGCAAGAGACAAAACGCAATATTTCTAGGCAAAACGCAATATTTGTTGCGACTTGGGAAGCATAACGTTTGTACTTGCTTGCAAAAGGGTCTTCAATAAGCAAAACGCAACACCAAAACGCAACTATGAGGCAAGTCGCAGGAAGCAAATCGCAATGAAGAAGCAAAATGCAATCAAGAACACCCTTTCAGTTTAGACAAAACGCAGCCAAGAAAAAAATCATCAAACATTCTTGAAAGCCACGAAATGATGTTAAAACCACCTAGTAATGATGCAAAGGATAGTTCTAAGACCGAAAGTACAAGTCTTTAACATCTTTAACCACAAACAAAGATCAAATCTTGATTTTTCTTGGTATATTTTTCGAAAAAAACAAAAAAACTAGCCACGGATTTTTTTGATGATTGTAAACCACAAATCAAACACGAATCCACCCTTGATGCTCTGATACCAATTGTAGGATCCCGTATAACACTTCACTTCATACAATCATACACGAATTTAGAACTAGAAATTAGAGAAAGAAAGTGAGTTGATTTAGAGAGAGAAAGAGGAGAGAGAGTTGAGAGAGAAATTAGAAAAAGGAAAATGGAATTTTTATAAATGAACCAACTTACTTTTCCTTGGTGGAAAAGTTACTTATATACCCCGACACATTAAGTGACGTTCGGGATATTTGACTAGGACCCAGGCTCGGGTTTTGCTTGGGATTAAACCCGAAACATATACAATATTAGATTAACTATCGAGCCCGATTCCTGATACATTTCTATTACAACGTTAACTAATTAATTGACCGAGACTTAAATACATAATGAACAAACTTCATGTTCGACTCAATATTTTAAGGCTAACAGAATCTCCAAGGAGGGATGTGTAACGGGACAAGGATGATCATAAGAAGTTGTGGTCTAAATTAATTGAAGCGCAAGTGATTACTGGAAATGGAGTAGGTGAAAAAGTTTATATTCCTCGAATATTTCTAGCTACAAAAGAACCACATATGTCCTTCACCTTTAAAAGAAAACAGTTCTCGGTTAAGCTTTGCTATATGATGAGAATAAATAAAAGCCTAGGCCAGTCCCTCAACAAAATTGGTGTGTACCTACCTAAAGCGGTCTTTAGTCACGGACAGCTGGTTTAAAAATACTAATGTGTCAGCAAGAAGACAAACTGCCAAACACAACCAAAAACATAGTTTACCATGAATTTTTATCAAAAATTAATACAGCGAACCTTTCACCCATCAAATAGAAATTAGTTAATATCAAGATGTTATACTCTTACTATAAAAAAGTTACATGTAAACCAATACTTTAGTTTTACGTAGTTTTGAATTCATGTATGTTATCGCTAATTTAGTGATAATTCTAAACCTATATGTCTGTTATTAATATCTAATTTCCATTGTTTTTTTTCTCTGTTGCTGTTAAGATGACTCGGAACTGTATTTCGGATTTGAGGCTGAGTGTGAAGAACAAAACATTAGAAGCAAAAATTTATCAAAAATAGATTAACCGAAATCCGCCAAAGCCAGCAGCAACTAATTATTGTTGCATTCTAATAGACAGAGAGGTACGTGACACACCATGTGTCTAATAATTTTAGATAATTGTGTGATGTGTTTCTTATATAGTTTTGATTATGTTTGTGTCATGGATTAATGTGAACAATGTGTTTTGGTTTGTATTGTTGTGATACGATTTGCTAAAATATGTATAGTTGGTATAGAACTAACAAGCAATGGAGCACGTGCTTCGCCGCGGGAAGTTTTGATTGAGCGTATGATGGTTATGTAAGACATTGGTTTGTTGTGTAGCATTTTTGGTACACATTTTTTTACTAAATAGATTAAAATACAAATAGTTCCTCTTTGCTATACTTTTTCCAATCCATATAATGCAAAACTTCCAATCTATATAATGCAAAAGTGTAACTGATACTTGTATGTACACATGAATATTAATTTAGATCATGTCGAGTTTACAATTACAATGGTCAAGACACATTCCAATATCATTAGCCATTCTGAATAGTTTATATAAGAATTTTTTGATTATATGCCTTATGCAACGCTGATGACTTTATGAGTCAGTTCAAGGTATGCTTAAATGTCGTACAGAATTTACATGACTAATGAGCGTCACTCTCTCAAAGTGTAGAAACCGTCTCCTTTATGCCATCCTCACATATATTGTATAACATATCTACTCCATTTCCGTCTTTACCTTTCTGTTGTGTTTTGTCTTCTCTTGTTTGCAATATCATACACCACCGTTCCTTTGCTCACACCTTAAATTAAGAATAACTGATTAAGTATACAAATAATTAAAGGGTGTTTGGTATTTCTTGCGTAAGTGATTATGTGCTCTAAGCAGCTGGGTGTTTGGTAAAAACGCATGTTTGCTGGTAAGGCTACTAATCTAATGAACTAGTCGACAACTTCAGTTAGATCCCCGTCTTATATCTGAAAATGAATATGGAAATATGAGGCTTGTGCATAATTGTGTTCTATATGATATGTTAATTACATATTTGACCCCAACACTGATTCATTTTCTATACACTAAACATGTAATCTGCTACCTGAGTTAATATCTAAGGATGTAGTCAGTAAGGATTGTAAAAGTGGATAACATTATGATCAATTAAATGACACATTACTGCTAAGCAACATAATAATCATTTTAGTAAACGAGCTTTTAAAATCGAGTGAAAATTAAAATTGGACAGATTAAACCTTAAAACTGTATCATATTTGAGTGCTTCAAAGATTGGACTCTAAAGCTATAGCTATATGAATTCATAGTTAAAGTGATTACTTATATAAATTAAATCTTGTCATGATAACGCGTTAATGATTTAACACTCCGTCTATATTTTAGATGTCTATCCATTTACCAAGATGATGAGCTCCTAAAATGTGTCATTCCTTACACATTAGTAAGAAGTTAAATATCACAACAACTTACCTGATCATATTGCCTTAGCAGAGCAAATATCCTGTTCCGTTTTGTTTTTAATTTTTTGGCACACTACTGACAGGACTACTCCGACTGGTACCCCAACGCATCCACCATATAATGATAATACACTCGGCTCCCTTGCTTACCACCTTCATTGTTCCTTCCCAAGCTCATCTATTTATATCCCAATCGCCAACGCTATAATGAGGACCAAAATTACACACTAATAAGTCAAACATCAACCACACGTAAAAATTATAGTTATAAAGCTTGTATTATTTTATATCAATACACTTGTAATTCTAAGTAAAGTGACATTATCTGTTTGTTTTATTCATTGTAAGTGAGTGATTCTCTGGATCCAAAGCTACATACGCCTAATTGCAATGAATTGAGAAAAGGGCTTAAAGAAATATAGATGAACCGTTCAAACCGTAAGCAATTGTTTGTTCTTCCAACTCCTTTTTAGGCGTTTAACTTATCCAAACATCCATTGTTGCTGCTGTAGCCTAATCCAAACACACCTTATTAGTTCAGCAGCCTAATTTAA